>JASKUP010000267.1:0-41949 GCA_030448955.1 Trichopoda pennipes
CATAGCTTTTTTTTGCTTTGAAACTTTTTTCTCAAACTAACGCAGTCACTTACTATGTACCTATTTTCATTATCTGACATACAAACACGAAAAGCTACAATAACGAATATCAAAATATGGGCAAAGTTTCGAAATGGCGATGGCACCCAAAATTTTATTGACAAATCTAACTTTATAAAAACAAAAAACCTAAAAGTTCATAGATTTAAAAAAAACGGAAATATTAAACAAAATGGTATTGTATTTTTACATAAAAAAAAATAAGGGTTACTTTTAATTATGTCAAATGGCGCCAAGCAAAAGAGATAGAAAACCTAAAAACTTGAGGGACTTTTTTTAATAAACTGGATAATTTGCCCAAAATCTTCGACAGCAAACTTTGGGTTACTTTTTATTTATGTGTCAGGCCATATTTCATTTTTTTCAAATAAACACAATGTCTAGTTACTTTATTATTCAAATAAGCAAATTAAATTGTTTAATAAATTTCTGGACATTTTTAGTAATCTAAATATTTTATTTTTTTTGGGCAGCCAATAAACTGTTTTGTAGTTAAATCTGGTTCAAGGATTACGATAATGGGTTTTAAGAAATTTCGACAGTTTTTCTAAAAAGCCAGTTGTTTGCTACAGATATTACATCTTTAAAATATCACAAAATAAATGGTATAATAGATCGCTTCGTATACAAGGACATCTTGGAAAATGTAATGCTTCCCCATGCAGAAGAAGAAATGCCCCTTAAGTGAAGGTATCAACACGATAACGATCCGAAACACAAATCTAAGTATGTGACGGAATAGCTCGGAAACAAGAAGATCGACGTTTTGAAGTGGCCAGCACAATCGTCGGATCTTAATCCCATAGAAAATTTATGGGACATTGTAGATCATAAAATAAATCGGGATAATTGCAAAAATTTGGACGAGCTTTTCCAGCAAGTGGAAATCGCATGGAATGGAATTTCTGGTGAAATTTTATCGAAGCTAATGGAGTCCATGCCACGCAGATGCGAAGCGGTTTTAAAAAACAAAGGGTACGCCACTAAATATTAGGGAACGTATTTCTTTTTTAATGAACTGAAATTGTGCTTGTTTTCTCGCGAACAAAAAAGTATGTTGTTAACTTTTCTTAAATTTTTGATAGGAATTCCTTTAGTTTTTTTTATAGCAAATATTGGTTATATATTACCTATTATGTAAAAATAAAACAATCTTAAATTATGTTTGGCGTTGTTATTATGGAATACATTGTGTCGCAAGTTCGTGCATTTATTTTGTCGCACACTGTATGTATAGTTATAAAAAATTTTTTCTATTTGTAGTTTTTGTTTTTTTTTACAAGTTTTTGATTATTTTGAATTTGTTAGTCAAAAAATTTTTTCAATTTTATTTATTTTTCTTTTATTCTGATGATGCCAACCAATGGTTTGTCGAAATATTGAAAAAAAAAAAAAAACAAAAAATAGTTTTTTAAAATTTTTTTATTAAATAATGACCTAATGCTTAATTATTAACTATTAAAAAATATTAAAAAGGTCAAATAACTATAATTATTATATATATACATATGCTTCTTTATTAATTTTAACATTCATTAATTTTAATTACATTCTATTTGTAAGTAAATGTTTTTACTTGTGCTTTCAAATATAGAGAAAAAAGCGCAAAACAGAAATCAACCATTTGATCCCAAAACATGTCTAGTCGTCCGTAAAGAAAAGTGTTTTGCATGTTCTTACATATCCAACATATTTACAACCTATATTTTATTTTTTGGAATAGAGCTTTTAGATAGCACTTTTTTTGGTGGTGTGGCCTTATGAAAACATGAAATATAATTTTTCATTTGCTATTGTAACTGTCCAACTAGATTTTTTCATTTCACCAAATCCACCCAAAGAAAGTGCAGAGATGTGGGTTTTCTCTTAAACTCTCCTACGAGAAATCAGTTTCCCGTGCAATGAAGTTTTATCTTTTAGACCTAATTTTCTTAAGATAGAATTCCAGCTCTTTGCCTTCCAAAATGTAGCCATCGGCACGACCACATTGCCCAGGACGGGATGAAATGCAAGCTAAAATGAAAACGGTCAATTAAATACTTTTCTGGAATTTTAATTTAGGCTTGATAGAAAGAATTAAATTTATCAAAGTAACTATGACAAGCAAAATCATGTCACATCGGTTCGTTACAAAACTTAAAACAAGTCTGCAACATAAAAAATTAATTCAATCGCTTTAAGATTTAACATCATTTTGTTTGAAAATACTAAACTAAATTTTAGTTAACTTTAGTGTAAGAGAACTTACCTAAAAGACGACTGGAGGCGAATTGATCTTCTATAGCTAGTTCAACTTTTGCGAACTTTTGACGTTCCAAATACTTCTTTATCGCCTTTTCACTACGTTTCTTAGTGAGAATGTCATTGCGCTTGCGCCCCATAGGCAAGACATAATGCGATTCATACCACTGTCGAAAAGGAGTAGCGTCAATGGCAACAATGCTGTTTTTTACCAAAGTTTTGGTACGAACCAACTCATTGTTGGAAGCATTATAGACGACATCAGCAATACGGGTTTTACGCGCAATGCCTTCAGAGGCCCATGCAAAATTGCCGGTTTCAAGCCGGAGAGCTCGAGCTTTAACGTTTCCACCACGTGTACGCACGTTATGAATGCGGGGAGCACCCAACTGTAAATAATTAAAATCTCACATTATTTCTTATCAAAGAAAATCAATAAATATTTCAAATTCAAGTAAGAAAAATGTAAACCAGCAGTCCGAACATAATAACGCTATTCATCAATTTTAAAGAAAGATCTTAAGAGACTTTTTTATTACAGTTGACACGCGTTATCACCATTTTCATATTTCTCACATTCTAATACAGAAATCCTTAAATTTTATGTCTTACCTTAGTGTTGGCTGCAGGGCGGCCTAATTCAAACGTCCTCTTCTTGCGTAAAGGTTTACCTTTGCCACCAGTAGCGCGACGCTTGTGAGTACTATCACGGCTAATACCTGTACGAATAATACGTTTTAAAATTTTTATGCTTTCAATGAAACTATTTATTTGAAGTCAAGAAAATTCTGTACACCCCACTTAAACCCAAAAGCTTTGGCTTTAGAACATGAAAATATATCCATATATCCAAAATTTATTATTTTACAATCAATCATTTTATTGCCATTGATTTAACAGCACCAATTATGATTTTATCTCACCAATTTAAATGGATGTTTTCAGATTTCTTTAATATTTAACATTTATATAATAATTATAAACTCACCCATCTTGAACGAAAAGTAGAAAGAAAAGGAAGCAAAAGAGAATCACAGTAGACAAATCAAAATTTTATCACGTTAATTGTAATAGATTACACAGTGTTGTACTTCGAAATGAATGAATGAATGTCGTAATAATTTTGTAGAAAACTATTTCATAGTGTTTATAGTTGCGATATACTTACATATTAAGCAAGAAATTACCATCATACATCCACTGATCCGGTGAAGAGGATGTAAAATACACTCACAAAATTTTCTAATTATTTGGTAGTTCTGCAATAACTGTTTTTAGCATGTTTGTTAAAATTTGTGTTGGTTCATTTAAAGCTCACTTTATAAAAAATATTTTAAAGAAATCTCTTATCTGACACACTAGTGTAATGAAATGTGTTCTTGTAGTATTCGACATCATGTAACTTGTTAGTTGGAGCCTGCTATGAAATAATTCACAAAAAAAACTAGTTACAGTAGGTGTAGGATTTTTTGAAACTTGCCGTTTATACTTTTCGCTGTTCATTGATTGCAGCAGAAGTTGACATAATTTTCTCTAACCAAGACGAATCGAAACAAGTGAACTCATAGCTTTTTTTTGCTTTGAAACTTTTTTCTCAAACTAACGCAGTCACTTACTATGTACCTATTTTCATTATCTGACATACAAACACGAAAAGCTACAATAACGAATATCAAAATATGGGCAAAGTTTCGAAATGGCGATGGCACCCAAAATTTTATTGACAAATCTAACTTTATAAAAACAAAAAACCTAAAAGTTCATAGATTTAAAAAAAACGGAAATATTAAACAAAATGGTATTGTATTTTTACATAAAAAAAAATAAGGGTTACTTTTAATTATGTCAAATGGCGCCAAGCAAAAGAGATAGAAAACCTAAAAACTTGAGGGACTTTTTTTAATAAACTGGATAATTTGCCCAAAATCTTCGACAGCAAACTTTGGGTTACTTTTTATTTATGTGTCAGGCCATATTTCATTTTTTTCAAATAAACACAATGTCTAGTTACTTTATTATTCAAATAAGCAAATTAAATTGTTTAATAAATTTCTGGACATTTTTAGTAATCTAAATATTTTATTTTTTTTGGGCAGCCAATAAACTGTTTTGTAGTTAAATCTGGTTCAAGGATTACGATAATGGGTTTTAAGAAATTTCGACAGTTTTTCTAAAAAGCCAGTTGTTTGCTACAGATATTACATCTTTAAAATATCACAAAATAAATGGTATAATAGATCGCTTCGTATACAAGGACATCTTGGAAAATGTAATGCTTCCCCATGCAGAAGAAGAAATGCCCCTTCAGTGGAGGTATCAACACGATAACGATCCGAAACACAAATCTAAGTATGTGACGGAATAGCTCGGAAACAAGAAGATCGACGTTTTGAAGTGGCCAGCACAATCGTCGGATCTTAATCCCATAGAAAATTTATGGGACATTGTAGATCATAAAATAAATCGGGATAATTGCAAAAATTTGGACGAGCTTTTCCAGCAAGTGGAAATCGCATGGAATGGAATTTCTGGTGAAATTTTATCGAAGCTAATGGAGTCCATGCCACGCAGATGCGAAGCGGTTTTAAAAAACAAAGGGTACGCCACTAAATATTAGGGAACGTATTTCTTTTTTAATGAACTGAAATTGTGCTTGTTTTCTCGCGAACAAAAAAGTATGTTGTTAACTTTTCTTAAATTTTTGATAGGAATTCCTTTAGTTTTTTTTATAGCAAATATTGGTTATATATTACCTATTATGTAAAAATAAAACAATCTTAAATTATGTTTGGCGTTGTTATTATGGAATACATTGTGTCGCAAGTTCGTGCATTTATTTTGTCGCACACTGTATGTATAGTTTATAAAAAATTTTTTCTATTTGTAGTTTTTGTTTTTTTTTACAAGTTTTTGATTATTTTGAATTTGTTAGTCAAAAAATTTTTTCAATTTTATTTATTTTTCTTTTATTCTGATGATGCCAACCAATGGTTTGTCGAAATATTGAAAAAAAAACAAAAAATAGTTTTTTAAAATTTTTTTATTAAATAATGACCTAATGCTTAATTATTAACTATTAAAAAATATTAAAAAGGTCAAATAACTATAATTATTATATATATACATATGCTTCTTTATTAATTTTAACATTCATTAATTTTAATTACATTCTATATGTAAGTAAATGTTTTTACTTGTGCTTTCAAATATAGAGAAAAAAGCGCAAAACAGAAATCAACCATTTGATCCCAAAACATGTCTAGTCGTCCGTAAAGAAAAGTGTTTTGCATGTTCTTACATATCCAACATATTTACAACCTATATTTTATTTTTTGGAATAGAGCTTTTAGATAGCACTTTTTTTGGTGGTGTGGCCTTATGAAAACATGAAATATAATTTTTCATTTGCTATTGTAACTGTCCAACTAGATTTTTTCATTTCACCAAATCCACCCAAAGAAAGTGCAGAGATGTGGGTTTTCTCTTAAACTCTCCTACGAGAAATCAGTTTCCCGTGCAATGAAGTTTTATCTTTTAGACCTAATTTTCTTAAGATAGAATTCCAGCTCTTTGCCTTCCAAAATGTAGCCATCGGCACGACCGCATTGCCCAGGACGGGATGAAATGCAAGCTAAAATGAAAACGGTCAATTAAATACTTTTCTAGAATTTTAATTTAGGCTTGATAGAAAGAATTAAATTTATCAAAGTAACTATGACAAGCAAAATCATGTCACATCGGTTCGTTACAAAACTTAAAACAAGTCTGCAACATAAAAAATTAATTCAATCGCTTTAAGATTTAACATCATTTTGTTTGAAAATACTAAACTAAATTTTAGTTAACTTTAGTGTAAGAGAACTTACCTAAAAGACGACTGGAGGCGAATTGATCTTCTATAGCTAGTTCAACTTTTGCGAACTTTTGACGTTCCAAATACTTCTTTATCGCCTTTTCACTACGTTTCTTAGTGAGAATGTCATTGCGCTTGCGCCCCAAAGGCAAGACATAATGCGATTCATACCACTGTCGAAAAGGAGTAGCGTCAATGGCAACAATGCTGTTTTTTACCAAAGTTTTGGTACGAACCAACTCATTGTTGGAAGCATTATAGACGACATCAGCAATACGGGTTTTACGCGCAATGCCTTCAGAGGCCCATGCAAAATTGCCGGTTTCAAGCCGGAGAGCTCGAGCTTTAACGTTTCCACCACGTGTACGCACGTTATGAATGCGGGGAGCACCCAACTGTAAATAATTAAAATCTCACATTATTTCTTATCAAAGAAAATCAATAAATATTTCAAATTCAAGTAAGAAAAATGTAAACCAGCAGTCCGAACATAATAACGCTATTCATCAATTTTAAAGAAAGATCTTAAGAGACTTTTTTATTACAGTTGACACGCGTTATCACCATTTTCATATTTCTCACATTCTAATACAGAAATCCTTAAATTTTATGTCTTACCTTAGTGTTGGCTGCAGGGCGGCCTAATTCAAACGTCCTCTTCTTGCGTAAAGGTTTACCTTTGCCACCAGTAGCGCGACGCTTGTGAGTACTATCACGGCTAATACCTGTACGAATAATACGTTTTAAAATTTTTATGCTTTCAATGAAACTATTTATTTGAAGTCAAGAAAATTCTGTACACCCCACTTAAACCCAAAAGCTTTGGCTTTAGAACATGAAAATATATCCATATATCCAAAATTTATTATTTTACAATCAATCATTTTATTGCCATTGATTTAACAGCACCAATTATGATTTTATCTCACCAATTTAAATGGATGTTTTCAGATTTCCTTAATATTTAACATTTATATAATAATTATAAACTCACCCATCTTGAACGAAAAGTAGAAAGAAAAGGAAGCAAAAGAGAATCACAGTAGACAAATCAAAATTTTATCACGTTAATTGTAATAGATTACACAGTGTTGTACTTCGAAATGAATGAATGAATGTCGTAATAATTTTGTAGAAAACTATTTCATAGTGTTTATAGTTGCGATATACTTACATATTAAGCAAGAAATTACCATCATACATCCACTGATCCGGTGAAGAGGATGTAAAATACACTCACAAAATTTTCTAATTATTTGGTAGTTCTGCAATAACTGTTTTTAGCATGTTTGTTAAAATTTGTGTTGGTTCATTTAAAGCTCACTTTATAAAAAATATTTTAAAGAAATTTCTTATCTGACACACTAGTGTAATGAAATGTGTTCTTGTAGTATTCGACATCATGTAACTTGTTAGTTGGAGCCTGCTATGAAATAATTCACAAAAAAAACTAGTTACAGTAGGTGTAGGATTTTTTGAAACTTGCCGTTTATACTTTTCGCTGTTCATTGATTGCAGCAGAAGTTGACATAATTTTCTCTAACCAAGACGAATCGAAACAAGTGAACTCATAGCTTTTTTTTGCTTTGAAACTTTTTTCTCAAACTAACGCAGTCACTTACTATGTACCTATTTTCATTATCTGACATACAAACACGAAAAGCTACAATAACGAATATCAAAATATGGGCAAAGTTTCGAAATGGCGATGGCACCCAAAATTTTATTGACAAATCTAACTTTATAAAAACAAAAAACCTAAAAGTTCATAGATTTAAAAAAAAACGGAAATATTAAACAAAATGGTATTGTATTTTTACATAAAAAAAAATAAGGGTTACTTTTAATTATGTCAAATGGCGCCAAGCAAAAGAGATAGAAAACCTAAAAACTTGAGGGACTTTTTTTAATAAACTGGATAATTTGCCCAAAATCTTCGACAGCAAACTTTGGGTTACTTTTTATTTATGTGTCAGGCCATATTTCATTTTTTTCAAATAAACACAATGTCTAGTTACTTTATTATTCAAATAAGCAAATTAAATTGTTTAATAAATTTCTGGACATTTTTAGTAATCTAAATATTTTATTTTTTTTGGGCAGCCAATAAACTGTTTTGTAGTTAAATCTGGTTCAAGGATTACGATAATGGGTTTTAAGAAATTTCGACAGTTTTTCTAAAAAGCCAGTTGTTTGCTACAGATATTACATCTTTAAAATATCACAAAATAAATGGTATAATAGATCGCTTCGTATACAAGGACATCTTGGAAAATGTAATTAATGCTTCCCCATGCAGAAGAAGAAATGCCCCTTAAGTGGAGGTATCAACACGATAACGATCCGAAACACAAATCTAAGTATGTGACGGAATAGCTCGGAAACAAGAAGATCGACGTTTTGAAGTGGCCAGCACAATCGTCGGATCTTAATCCCATAGAAAATTTATGGGACATTGTAGATCATAAAATAAATCGGGATAATTGCAAAAATTTGGACGAGCTTTTCCAGCAAGTGGAAATCGCATGGAATGGAATTTCTGGTGAAATTTTATCGAAGCTAATGGAGTCCATGCCACGCAGATGCGAAGCGGTTTTAAAAAACAAAGGGTACGCCACTAAATATTAGGGAACGTATTTCTTTTTTAATGAACTGAAATTGTGCTTGTTTTCTCGCGAACAAAAAAGTATGTTGTTAACTTTTCTTAAATTTTTGATAGGAATTCCTTTAGTTTTTTTTATAGCAAATATTGGTTATATATTACCTATTATGTAAAAATAAAACAATCTTAAATTATGTTTGGCGTTGTTATTATGGAATACATTGTGTCGCAAGTTCGTGCATTTATTTTGTCGCACACTGTATGTATAGTTATAAAAAATTTTTTCTATTTGTAGTTTTTGTTTTTTTTTACAAGTTTTTGATTATTTTGAATTTGTTAGTCAAAAAATTTTTTCAATTTTATTTATTTTTCTTTTATTCTGATGATGCCAACCAATGGTTTGTCGAAATATTGAAAAAAAAAAAACAAAAAATAGTTTTTTAAAATTTTTTTATTAAATAATGACCTAATGCTTAATTATTAACTATTAAAAAATATTAAAAAGGTCAAATAACTATAATTATTATATATATACATATGCTTCTTTATTAATTTTAACATTCATTAATTTTAATTACATCTATTTGTAAGTAAATGTTTTTACTGTTGCTTTCAAATATAGAGAAAAAAGCGCAAAACAGAAATCAACCATTTGATCCCAAAACATGTCTAGTCGTCCGTAAAGAAAAGTGTTTTGCATGTTCTTACATATCCAACATATTTACAACCTATATTTTATTTTTGGAATAGAGCTTTTAGATAGCACTTTTTTTGGTGGTGTGGCCTTATGAAAACATGAAATATAATTTTTCATTTGCTATTGTAACTGTCCAACTAGATTTTTTCATTTCACCAAATCACCCAAAGAAAGTGCAGAGTGTGGGTTTTCTCTTAAACTCTCCTACGAGAAATCAGTTTCCCGTGCAATGAAGTTTTATCTTTTAGACCTAATTTTCTTAAGATAGAATTCCAGCTCTTTGCCTTCCAAAATGTAGCCATCGGCACGACCACATTGCCCAGGACGGGATGAAATGCAAGCTAAAATGAAAACGGTCAATTAAATACTTTTCTGGAATTTTAATTTAGGCTTGATAGAAAGAATTAAATTTATCAAAGTAACTATGACAAGCAAAATCATGTCACATCGGTTCGTTACAAAACTTAAAACAAGTCTGCAACATAAAAAATTAATTCAATCGCTTTAAGATTACTAACATCATTTTGTTTGAAAATACTAAACTAAATTTTAGTAATTTAGTGTAAGAGAACTTACCTAAAAGACGACTGGAGGCGAATTGATCTTCTATAGCTAGTTCAACTTTTTTGCGAACTTTTGACGTTCCAAATACTTCTTTATCGCCTTTTCACTACGTTTCTTAGTGAGAATGTCATTGCGCTTGCGCCCCAAAGGCAAGACATAATGCGATTCATACCACTGTCGAAAAGGAGTAGCGTCAATGGCAACAATGCTGTTTTTTACCAAAAGTTTTGGTACGAACCAACTCATTGTTGGAAGCATTATAGACGACATCAGCAATACGGGTTTTACGCGCAATGCCTTCAGAGGCCCATGCAAAATTGCCGGTTTCAAGCCGGAGAGCTCGAGCTTTAACGTTTCCACCACGTGTACGCACGTTATGAATGCGGGGAGCACCCAACTGTAAATAATTAAAATCTCACATTATTTCTTATCAAAGAAAATCAATAAATATTTCAAATTCAAGTAAGAAAAATGTAAACCAGCAGTCCGAACATAATAACGCTATTCATCAATTTTAAAGAAAGATCTTAAGAGACTTTTTTATTACAGTTGACACGCGTTATCACCATTTTCATATTTCTCACATTCTAATACAGAAATCCTTAAATTTTATGTCTTACCTTAGTGTTGGCTGCAGGGCGGCCTAATTCAAACGTCCTCTTCTTGCGTAAAGGTTTACCTTTGCCACCAGTAGCGCGACGCTTGTGAGTACTATCACGGCTAATACCTGTACGAATAATACGTTTTAAAATTTTTATGCTTTCAATGAAACTATTTATTTGAAGTCAAGAAAATTCTGTACACCCCACTTAAACCCAAAAGCTTTGGCTTTAGAACATGAAAATATATCCATATATCCAAAATTTATTATTTTACAATCAATCATTTTATTGCCATTGATTTAACAGCACCAATTATGATTTTATCTCACCAATTTAAATGGATGTTTTCAGATTTCTTTAATATTTAACATTTATATAATAATTATAAACTCACCCATCTTGAACGAAAAGTAGAAAGAAAAGGAAGCAAAAGAGAATCACAGTAGACAAATCAAAATTTTATCACGTTAATTGTAATAGATTACACAGTGTTGTACTTCGAAATGAATGAATGAATGTCGTAATAATTTTGTAGAAAACTATTTCATAGTGTTTATAGTTGCGATATACTTACATATTAAGCAAGAAATTACCATCATACATCCACTGATCCGGTGAAGAGGATGTAAAATACACTCACAAAATTTTCTAATTATTTGGTAGTTCTGCAATAACTGTTTTTAGCATGTTTGTTAAAATTTGTGTTGGTTCATTTAAAGCTCACTTTATAAAAAATATTTTAAAGAAATCTCTTATCTGACACACTAGTGTAATGAAATGTGTTCTTGTAGTATTCGACATCATGTAACTTGTTAGTTGGAGCCTGCTATGAAATAATTCACAAAAAAAACTAGTTACAGTAGGTGTAGGATTTTTTGAAACTTGCCGTTTATACTTTTCGCTGTTCATTGATTGCAGCAGAAGTTGACATAATTTTCTCTAACCAAGACGAATCGAAACAAGTGAACTCATAGCTTTTTTTTGCTTTGAAACTTTTTTCTCAAACTAACGCAGTCACTTACTATGTACCTATTTTCATTATCTGACATACAAACACGAAAAGCTACAATAACGACGAATATCAAAATATGGGCAAAGTTTCGAAATGGCGATGGCACCCAAAATTTTATTGACAAATCTAACTTTATAAAAACAAAAAACCTAAAAGTTCATAGATTTAAAAAAAACGGAAATATTAAACAAAATGGTATTGTATTTTTACATAAAAAAAAATAAGGGTTACTTTTAATTATGTCAAATGGCGCCAAGCAAAAGAGATAGAAAACCTAAAAACTTGAGGGACTTTTTTTAATAAACTGGATAATTTGCCCAAAATCTTCGACAGCAAACTTTGGGTTACTTTTTATTTATGTGTCAGGCCATATTTCATTTTTTTCAAATAAACACAATGTCTAGTTACTTTATTATTCAAATAAGCAAATTAAATTGTTTAATAAATTTCTGGACATTTTTAGTAATCTAAATATTTTATTTTTTTTGGGCAGCCAATAAACTGTTTTGTAGTTAAATCTGGTTCAAGGATTACGATAATGGGTTTTAAGAAATTTCGACAGTTTTTCTAAAAAGCCAGTTGTTTGCTACAGATATTACATCTTTAAAATATCACAAAATAAATGGTATAATAGATCGCTTCGTATACAAGGACATCTTGGAAAATGTAATGCTTCCCCATGCAGAAGAAGAAATGCCCCTTCAGTGGAGGTATCAACACGATAACGATCCGAAACACAAATCTAAGTATGTGACGGAATAGCTCGGAAACAAGAAGATCGACGTTTTGAAGTGGCCAGCACAATCGTCGGATCTTAATCCCATAGAAAATTTATGGGACATTGTAGATCATAAAATAAATCGGGATAATTGCAAAAATTTGGACGAGCTTTTCCAGCAAGTGGAAATCGCATGGAATGGAATTTCTGGTGAAATTTTATCGAAGCTAATGGAGTCCATGCCACGCAGATGCGAAGCGGTTTTAAAAAACAAAGGGTACGCCACTAAATATTAGGGAACGTATTTCTTTTTTAATGAACTGAAATTGTGCTTGTTTTCTCGCGAACAAAAAAGTATGTTGTTAACTTTTCTTAAATTTTTGATAGGAATTCCTTTAGTTTTTTTTATAGCAAATATTGGTTATATATTACCTATTATGTAAAAATAAAACAATCTTAAATTATGTTTGGCGTTGTTATTATGGAATACATTGTGTCGCAAGTTCGTGCATTTATTTTGTCGCACACTGTATGTATAGTTTATAAAAAATTTTTTCTATTTGTAGTTTTTGTTTTTTTTTACAAGTTTTTGATTATTTTGAATTTGTTAGTCAAAAAATTTTTTCAATTTTATTTATTTTTCTTTTATTCTGATGATGCCAACCAATGGTTTGTCGAAATATTGAAAAAAAAACAAAAAATAGTTTTTTAAAATTTTTTTATTAAATAATGACCTAATGCTTAATTATTAACTATTAAAAAATATTAAAAAGGTCAAATAACTATAATTATTATATATATACATATGCTTCTTTATTAATTTTAACATTCATTAATTTTAATTACATTCTATTTGTAAGTAAATGTTTTTACTTGTGCTTTCAAATATAGAGAAAAAAGCGCAAAACAGAAATCAACCATTTGATCCCAAAACATGTCTAGTCGTCCGTAAAGAAAAGTGTTTTGCATGTTCTTACATATCCAACATATTTACAACCTATATTTTATTTTTTGGAATAGAGCTTTTAGATAGCACTTTTTTTGGTGGTGTGGCCTTATGAAAACATGAAATATAATTTTTCATTTGCTATTGTAACTGTCCAACTAGATTTTTTCATTTCACCAAATCCACCCAAAGAAAGTGCAGAGATGTGGGTTTTCTCTTAAACTCTCCTACGAGAAATCAGTTTCCCGTGCAATGAAGTTTTATCTTTTAGACCTAATTTTCTTAAGATAGAATTCCAGCTCTTTGCCTTCCAAAATGTAGCCATCGGCACGACCGCATTGCCCAGGACGGGATGAAATGCAAGCTAAAATGAAAACGGTCAATTAAATACTTTTCTAGAATTTTAATTTAGGCTTGATAGAAAGAATTAAATTTATCAAAGTAACTATGACAAGCAAAATCATGTCACATCGGTTCGTTACAAAACTTAAAACAAGTCTGCAACATAAAAAATTAATTCAATCGCTTTAAGATTTAACATCATTTTGTTTGAAAATACTAAACTAAATTTTAGTTAACTTAAGTGTAAGAGAACTTACCTAAAAGACGACTGGAGGCGAATTGATCTTCTATAGCTAGTTCAACTTTTGCGAACTTTTGACGTTCCAAATACTTCTTTATCGCCTTTTCACTACGTTTCTTAGTGAGAATGTCATTGCGCTTGCGCCCCAAAGGCAAGACATAATGCGATTCATACCACTGTCGAAAAGGAGTAGCGTCAATGGCAACAATGCTGTTTTTTACCAAAGTTTTGGTACGAACCAACTCATTGTTGGAAGCATTATAGACGACATCAGCAATACGGGTTTTACGCGCAATGCCTTCAGAGGCCCATGCAAAATTGCCGGTTTCAAGCCGGAGAGCTCGAGCTTTAACGTTTCCACCACGTGTACGCACGTTATGAATGCGGGGAGCACCCAACTGTAAATAATTAAAATCTCACATTATTTCTTATCAAAGAAAATCAATAAATATTTCAAATTCAAGTAAGAAAAATGTAAACCAGCAGTCCGAACATAATAACGCTATTCATCAATTTTAAAGAAAGATCTTAAGAGACTTTTTTATTACAGTTGACACGCGTTATCACCATTTTCATATTTCTCACATTCTAATACAGAAATCCTTAAATTTTATGTCTTACCTTAGTGTTGGCTGCAGGGCGGCCTAATTCAAACGTCCTCTTCTTGCGTAAAGGTTTACCTTTGCCACCAGTAGCGCGACGCTTGTGAGTACTATCACGGCTAATACCTGTACGAATAATACGTTTTAAAATTTTTATGCTTTCAATGAAACTATTTATTTGAAGTCAAGAAAATTCTGTACACCCCACTTAAACCCAAAAGCTTTGGCTTTAGAACATGAAAATATATCCATATATCCAAAATTTATTATTTTACAATCAATCATTTTATTGCCATTGATTTAACAGCACCAATTATGATTTTATCTCACCAATTTAAATGGATGTTTTCAGATTTCTTTAATATTTAACATTTATATAATAATTATAAACTCACCCATCTTGAACGAAAAGTAGAAAGAAAAGGAAGCAAAAGAGAATCACAGTAGACAAATCAAAATTTTATCACGTTAATTGTAATAGATTACACAGTGTTGTACTTCGAAATGAATGAATGAATGTCGTAATAATTTTGTAGAAAACTATTTCATAGTGTTTATAGTTGCGATATACTTACATATTAAGCAAGAAATTACCATCATACATCCACTGATCCGGTGAAGAGGATGTAAAATACACTCACAAAATTTTCTAATTATTTGGTAGTTCTGCAATAACTGTTTTTAGCATGTTTGTTAAAATTTGTGTTGGTTCATTTAAAGCTCACTTTATAAAAAATATTTTAAAGAAATCTCTTATCTGACACACTAGTGTAATGAAATGTGTTCTTGTAGTATTCGACATCATGTAACTTGTTAGTTGGAGCCTGCTATGAAATAATTCACAAAAAAAACTAGTTACAGTAGGTGTAGGATTTTTTGAAACTTGCCGTTTATACTTTTCGCTGTTCATTGATTGCAGCAGAAGTTGACATAATTTTCTCTAACCAAGACGAATCGAAACAAGTGAACTCATAGCTTTTTTTTGCTTTGAAACTTTTTTCTCAAACTAACGCAGTCACTTACTATGTACCTATTTTCATTATCTGACATACAAACACGAAAAGCTACAATAACGAATATCAAAATATGGGCAAAGTTTCGAAATGGCGATGGCACCCAAAATTTTATTGACAAATCTAACTTTATAAAAACAAAAAACCTAAAAGTTCATAGATTTAAAAAAAACGGAAATATTAAACAAAATGGTATTGTATTTTTACATAAAAAAAAATAAGGGTTACTTTTAATTATGTCAAATGGCGCCAAGCAAAAGAGATAGAAAACCTAAAAACTTGAGGGACTTTTTTTAATAAACTGGATAATTTGCCCAAAATCTTCGACAGCAAACTTTGGGTTACTTTTTATTTATGTGTCAGGCCATATTTCATTTTTTTCAAATAAACACAATGTCTAGTTACTTTATTATTCAAATAAGCAAATTAAATTGTTTAATAAATTTCTGGACATTTTTAGTAATCTAAATATTTTATTTTTTTTGGGCAGCCAATAAACTGTTTTGTAGTTAAATCTGGTTCAAGGATTACGATAATGGGTTTTAAGAAATTTCGACAGTTTTTCTAAAAAGCCAGTTGTTTGCTACAGATATTACATCTTTAAAATATCACAAAATAAATGGTATAATAGATCGCTTCGTATACAAGGACATCTTGGAAAATGTAATGCTTCCCCATGCAGAAGAAGAAATGCCCCTTCAGTGGAGGTATCAACACGATAACGATCCGAAACACAAATCTAAGTATGTGACGGAATAGCTCGGAAACAAGAAGATCGACGTTTTGAAGTGGCCAGCACAATCGTCGGATCTTAATCCCATAGAAAATTTATGGGACATTGTAGATCATAAAATAAATCGGGATAATTGCAAAAATTTGGACGAGCTTTTCCAGCAAGTGGAAATCGCATGGAATGGAATTTCTGGTGAAATTTTATCGAAGCTAATGGAGTCCATGCCACGCAGATGCGAAGCGGTTTTAAAAAACAAAGGGTACGCCACTAAATATTAGGGAACGTATTTCTTTTTTAATGAACTGAAATTGTGCTTGTTTTCTCGCGAACAAAAAAGTATGTTGTTAACTTTTCTTAAATTTTTGATAGGAATTCCTTTAGTTTTTTTTATAGCAAATATTGGTTATATATTACCTATTATGTAAAAATAAAACAATCTTAAATTATGTTTGGCGTTGTTATTATGGAATACATTGTGTCGCAAGTTCGTGCATTTATTTTGTCGCACACTGTATGTATAGTTTATAAAAAATTTTTTCTATTTGTAGTTTTTGTTTTTTTTTACAAGTTTTTGATTATTTTGAATTTGTTAGTCAAAAAATTTTTTCAATTTTATTTATTTTTCTTTTATTCTGATGATGCCAACCAATGGTTTGTCGAAATATTGAAAAAAAAACAAAAAATAGTTTTTTAAAATTTTTTTATTAAATAATGACCTAATGCTTAATTATTAACTATTAAAAAATATTAAAAAGGTCAAATAACTATAATTATTATATATATACATATGCTTCTTTATTAATTTTAACATTCATTAATTTTAATTACATTCTATATGTAAGTAAATGTTTTTACTTGTGCTTTCAAATATAGAGAAAAAAGCGCAAAACAGAAATCAACCATTTGATCCCAAAACATGTCTAGTCGTCCGTAAAGAAAAGTGTTTTGCATGTTCTTACATATCCAACATATTTACAACCTATATTTTATTTTTTGGAATAGAGCTTTTAGATAGCACTTTTTTTGGTGGTGTGGCCTTATGAAAACATGAAATATAATTTTTCATTTGCTATTGTAACTGTCCAACTAGATTTTTTCATTTCACCAAATCCACCCAAAGAAAGTGCAGAGATGTGGGTTTTCTCTTAAACTCTCCTACGAGAAATCAGTTTCCCGTGCAATGAAGTTTTATCTTTTAGACCTAATTTTCTTAAGATAGAATTCCAGCTCTTTGCCTTCCAAAATGTAGCCATCGGCACGACCGCATTGCCCAGGACGGGATGAAATGCAAGCTAAAATGAAAACGGTCAATTAAATACTTTTCTAGAATTTTAATTTAGGCTTGATAGAAAGAATTAAATTTATCAAAGTAACTATGACAAGCAAAATCATGTCACATCGGTTCGTTACAAAACTTAAAACAAGTCTGCAACATAAAAAATTAATTCAATCGCTTTAAGATTTAACATCATTTTGTTTGAAAATACTAAACTAAATTTTAGTTAACTTTAGTGTAAGAGAACTTACCTAAAAGACGACTGGAGGCGAATTGATCTTCTATAGCTAGTTCAACTTTTGCGAACTTTTGACGTTCCAAATACTTCTTTATCGCCTTTTCACTACGTTTCTTAGTGAGAATGTCATTGCGCTTGCGCCCCAAAGGCAAGACATAATGCGATTCATACCACTGTCGAAAAGGAGTAGCGTCAATGGCAACAATGCTGTTTTTTACCAAAGTTTTGGTACGAACCAACTCATTGTTGGAAGCATTATAGACGACATCAGCAATACGGGTTTTACGCGCAATGCCTTCAGAGGCCCATGCAAAATTGCCGGTTTCAAGCCGGAGAGCTCGAGCTTTAACGTTTCCACCACGTGTACGCACGTTATGAATGCGGGGAGCACCCAACTGTAAATAATTAAAATCTCACATTATTTCTTATCAAAGAAAATCAATAAATATTTCAAATTCAAGTAAGAAAAATGTAAACCAGCAGTCCGAACATAATAACGCTATTCATCAATTTTAAAGAAAGATCTTAAGAGACTTTTTTATTACAGTTGACACGCGTTATCACCATTTTCATATTTCTCACATTCTAATACAGAAATCCTTAAATTTTATGTCTTACCTTAGTGTTGGCTGCAGGGCGGCCTAATTCAAACGTCCTCTTCTTGCGTAAAGGTTTACCTTTGCCACCAGTAGCGCGACGCTTGTGAGTACTATCACGGCTAATACCTGTACGAATAATACGTTTTAAAATTTTTATGCTTTCAATGAAACTATTTATTTGAAGTCAAGAAAATTCTGTACACCCCACTTAAACCCAAAAGCTTTGGCTTTAGAACATGAAAATATATCCATATATCCAAAATTTATTATTTTACAATCAATCATTTTATTGCCATTGATTTAACAGCACCAATTATGATTTTATCTCACCAATTTAAATGGATGTTTTCAGATTTCTTTAATATTTAACATTTATATAATAATTATAAACTCACCCATCTTGAACGAAAAGTAGAAAGAAAAGGAAGCAAAAGAGAATCACAGTAGACAAATCAAAATTTTATCACGTTAATTGTAATAGATTACACAGTGTTGTACTTCGAAATGAATGAATGAATGTCGTAATAATTTTGTAGAAAACTATTTCATAGTGTTTATAGTTGCGATATACTTACATATTAAGCAAGAAATTACCATCATACATCCACTGATCCGGTGAAGAGGATGTAAAATACACTCACAAAATTTTCTAATTATTTGGTAGTTCTGCAATAACTGTTTTTAGCATGTTTGTTAAAATTTGTGTTGGTTCATTTAAAGCTCACTTTATAAAAAATATTTTAAAGAAATTTCTTATCTGACACACTAGTGTAATGAAATGTGTTCTTGTAGTATTCGACATCATGTAACTTGTTAGTTGGAGCCTGCTATGAAATAATTCACAAAAAAAACTAGTTACAGTAGGTGTAGGATTTTTTGAAACTTGCCGTTTATACTTTTCGCTGTTCATTGATTGCAGCAGAAGTTGACATAATTTTCTCTAACCAAGACGAATCGAAACAAGTGAACTCATAGCTTTTTTTTGCTTTGAAACTTTTTTCTCAAACTAACGCAGTCACTTACTATGTACCTATTTTCATTATCTGACATACAAACACGAAAAGCTACAATAACGAATATCAAAATATGGGCAAAGTTTCGAAATGGCGATGGCACCCAAAATTTTATTGACAAATCTAACTTTATAAAAACAAAAAACCTAAAAGTTCATAGATTTAAAAAAAAACGGAAATATTAAACAAAATGGTATTGTATTTTTACATAAAAAAAAATAAGGGTTACTTTTAATTATGTCAAATGGCGCCAAGCAAAAGAGATAGAAAACCTAAAAACTTGAGGGACTTTTTTTAATAAACTGGATAATTTGCCCAAAATCTTCGACAGCAAACTTTGGGTTACTTTTTATTTATGTGTCAGGCCATATTTCATTTTTTTCAAATAAACACAATGTCTAGTTACTTTATTATTCAAATAAGCAAATTAAATTGTTTAATAAATTTCTGGACATTTTTAGTAATCTAAATATTTTATTTTTTTTGGGCAGCCAATAAACTGTTTTGTAGTTAAATCTGGTTCAAGGATTACGATAATGGGTTTTAAGAAATTTCGACAGTTTTTCTAAAAAGCCAGTTGTTTGCTACAGATATTACATCTTTAAAATATCACAAAATAAATGGTATAATAGATCGCTTCGTATACAAGGACATCTTGGAAAATGTAATGCTTCCCCATGCAGAAGAAGAAATGCCCCTTAAGTGGAGGTATCAACACGATAACGATCCGAAACACAAATCTAAGTATGTGACGGAATAGCTCGGAAACAAGAAGATCGACGTTTTGAAGTGGCCAGCACAATCGTCGGATCTTAATCCCATAGAAAATTTATGGGACATTGTAGATCATAAAATAAATCGGGATAATTGCAAAAATTTGGACGAGCTTTTCCAGCAAGTGGAAATCGCATGGAATGGAATTTCTGGTGAAATTTTATCGAAGCTAATGGAGTCCATGCCACGCAGATGCGAAGCGGTTTTAAAAAACAAAGGGTACGCCACTAAATATTAGGGAACGTATTTCTTTTTTAATGAACTGAAATTGTGCTTGTTTTCTCGCGAACAAAAAAGTATGTTGTTAACTTTTCTTAAATTTTTGATAGGAATTCCTTTAGTTTTTTTTATAGCAAATATTGGTTATATATTACCTATTATGTAAAAATAAAACAATCTTAAATTATGTTTGGCGTTGTTATTATGGAATACATTGTGTCGCAAGTTCGTGCATTTATTTTGTCGCACACTGTATGTATAGTTATAAAAAATTTTTTCTATTTGTAGTTTTTGTTTTTTTTTACAAGTTTTTGATTATTTTGAATTTGTTAGTCAAAAAATTTTTTCAATTTTATTTATTTTTCTTTTATTCTGATGATGCCAACCAATGGTTTGTCGAAATATTGAAAAAAAAAAAACAAAAAATAGTTTTTTAAAATTTTTTTATTAAATAATGACCTAATGCTTAATTATTAACTATTAAAAAATATTAAAAAGGTCAAATAACTATAATTATTATATATATACATATGCTTCTTTATTAATTTTAACATTCATTAATTTTAATTACATTCTATTTGTAAGTAAATGTTTTTACTTGTGCTTTCAAATATAGAGAAAAAAGCGCAAAACAGAAATCAACCATTTGATCCCAAAACATGTCTAGTCGTCCGTAAAGAAAAGTGTTTTGCATGTTCTTACATATCCAACATATTTACAACCTATATTTTATTTTTTGGAATAGAGCTTTTAGATAGCACTTTTTTTGGTGGTGTGGCCTTATGAAAACATGAAATATAATTTTTCATTTGCTATTGTAACTGTCCAACTAGATTTTTTCATTTCACCAAATCCACCCAAAGAAAGTGCAGAGATGTGGGTTTTCTCTTAAACTCTCCTACGAGAAATCAGTTTCCCGTGCAATGAAGTTTTATCTTTTAGACCTAATTTTCTTAAGATAGAATTCCAGCTCTTTGCCTTCCAAAATGTAGCCATCGGCACGACCACATTGCCCAGGACGGGATGAAATGCAAGCTAAAATGAAAACGGTCAATTAAATACTTTTCTGGAATTTTAATTTAGGCTTGATAGAAAGAATTAAATTTATCAAAGTAACTATGACAAGCAAAATCATGTCACATCGGTTCGTTACAAAACTTAAAACAAGTCTGCAACATAAAAAATTAATTCAATCGCTTTAAGATTTAACATCATTTTGTTTGAAAATACTAAACTAAATTTTAGTTAACTTTAGTGTAAGAGAACTTACCTAAAAGACGACTGGAGGCGAATTGATCTTCTATAGCTAGTTCAACTTTTGCGAACTTTTGACGTTCCAAATACTTCTTTATCGCCTTTTCACTACGTTTCTTAGTGAGAATGTCATTGCGCTTGCGCCCCAAAGGCAAGACATAATGCGATTCATACCACTGTCGAAAAGGAGTAGCGTCAATGGCAACAATGCTGTTTTTTACCAAAGTTTTGGTACGAACCAACTCATTGTTGGAAGCATTATAGACGACATCAGCAATACGGGTTTTACGCGCAATGCCTTCAGAGGCCCATGCAAAATTGCCGGTTTCAAGCCGGAGAGCTCGAGCTTTAACGTTTCCACCACGTGTACGCACGTTATGAATGCGGGGAGCACCCAACTGTAAATAATTAAAATCTCACATTATTTCTTATCAAAGAAAATCAATAAATATTTCAAATTCAAGTAAGAAAAATGTAAACCAGCAGTCCGAACATAATAACGCTATTCATCAATTTTAAAGAAAGATCTTAAGAGACTTTTTTATTACAGTTGACACGCGTTATCACCATTTTCATATTTCTCACATTCTAATACAGAAATCCTTAAATTTTATGTCTTACCTTAGTGTTGGCTGCAGGGCGGCCTAATTCAAACGTCCTCTTCTTGCGTAAAGGTTTACCTTTGCCACCAGTAGCGCGACGCTTGTGAGTACTATCACGGCTAATACCTGTACGAATAATACGTTTTAAAATTTTTATGCTTTCAATGAAACTATTTATTTGAAGTCAAGAAAATTCTGTACACCCCACTTAAACCCAAAAGCTTTGGCTTTAGAACATGAAAATATATCCATATATCCAAAATTTATTATTTTACAATCAATCATTTTATTGCCATTGATTTAACAGCACCAATTATGATTTTATCTCACCAATTTAAATGGATGTTTTCAGATTTCTTTAATATTTAACATTTATATAATAATTATAAACTCACCCATCTTGAACGAAAAGTAGAAAGAAAAGGAAGCAAAAGAGAATCACAGTAGACAAATCAAAATTTTATCACGTTAATTGTAATAGATTACACAGTGTTGTACTTCGAAATGAATGAATGAATGTCGTAATAATTTTGTAGAAAACTATTTCATAGTGTTTATAGTTGCGATATACTTACATATTAAGCAAGAAATTACCATCATACATCCACTGATCCGGTGAAGAGGATGTAAAATACACTCACAAAATTTTCTAATTATTTGGTAGTTCTGCAATAACTGTTTTTAGCATGTTTGTTAAAATTTGTGTTGGTTCATTTAAAGCTCACTTTATAAAAAATATTTTAAAGAAATCTCTTATCTGACACACTAGTGTAATGAAATGTGTTCTTGTAGTATTCGACATCATGTAACTTGTTAGTTGGAGCCTGCTATGAAATAATTCACAAAAAAAACTAGTTACAGTAGGTGTAGGATTTTTTGAAACTTGCCGTTTATACTTTTCGCTGTTCATTGATTGCAGCAGAAGTTGACATAATTTTCTCTAACCAAGACGAATCGAAACAAGTGAACTCATAGCTTTTTTTTGCTTTGAAACTTTTTTCTCAAACTAACGCAGTCACTTACTATGTACCTATTTTCATTATCTGACATACAAACACGAAAAGCTACAATAACGAATATCAAAATATGGGCAAAGTTTCGAAATGGCGATGGCACCCAAAATTTTATTGACAAATCTAACTTTATAAAAACAAAAAACCTAAAAGTTCATAGATTTAAAAAAAACGGAAATATTAAACAAAATGGTATTGTATTTTTACATAAAAAAAAATAAGGGTTACTTTTAATTATGTCAAATGGCGCCAAGCAAAAGAGATAGAAAACCTAAAAACTTGAGGGACTTTTTTTAATAAACTGGATAATTTGCCCAAAATCTTCGACAGCAAACTTTGGGTTACTTTTTATTTATGTGTCAGGCCATATTTCATTTTTTTCAAATAAACACAATGTCTAGTTACTTTATTATTCAAATAAGCAAATTAAATTGTTTAATAAATTTCTGGACATTTTTAGTAATCTAAATATTTTATTTTTTTTGGGCAGCCAATAAACTGTTTTGTAGTTAAATCTGGTTCAAGGATTACGATAATGGGTTTTAAGAAATTTCGACAGTTTTTCTAAAAAGCCAGTTGTTTGCTACAGATATTACATCTTTAAAATATCACAAAATAAATGGTATAATAGATCGCTTCGTATACAAGGACATCTTGGAAAATGTAATGCTTCCCCATGCAGAAGAAGAAATGCCCCTTAAGTGAAGGTATCAACACGATAACGATCCGAAACACAAATCTAAGTATGTGACGGAATAGCTCGGAAACAAGAAGATCGACGTTTTGAAGTGGCCAGCACAATCGTCGGATCTTAATCCCATAGAAAATTTATGGGACATTGTAGATCATAAAATAAATCGGGATAATTGCAAAAATTTGGACGAGCTTTTCCAGCAAGTGGAAATCGCATGGAATGGAATTTCTGGTGAAATTTTATCGAAGCTAATGGAGTCCATGCCACGCAGATGCGAAGCGGTTTTAAAAAACAAAGGGTACGCCACTAAATATTAGGGAACGTATTTCTTTTTTAATGAACTGAAATTGTGCTTGTTTTCTCGCGAACAAAAAAGTATGTTGTTAACTTTTCTTAAATTTTTGATAGGAATTCCTTTAGTTTTTTTTATAGCAAATATTGGTTATATATTACCTATTATGTAAAAATAAAACAATCTTAAATTATGTTTGGCGTTGTTATTATGGAATACATTGTGTCGCAAGTTCGTGCATTTATTTTGTCGCACACTGTATGTATAGTTATAAAAAATTTTTTCTATTTGTAGTTTTTGTTTTTTTTTACAAGTTTTTGATTATTTTGAATTTGTTAGTCAAAAAATTTTTTCAATTTTATTTATTTTTCTTTTATTCTGATGATGCCAACCAATGGTTTGTCGAAATATTGAAAAAAAAAACAAAAAATAGTTTTTTAAAATTTTTTTATTAAATAATGACCTAATGCTTAATTATTAACTATTAAAAAATATTAAAAAGGTCAAATAACTATAATTATTATATATATACATATGCTTCTTTATTAATTTTAACATTCATTAATTTTAATTACATTCTATTTGTAAGTAAATGTTTTTACTTGTGCTTTCAAATATAGAGAAAAAAGCGCAAAACAGAAATCAACCATTTGATCCCAAAACATGTCTAGTCGTCCGTAAAGAAAAGTGTTTTGCATGTTCTTACATATCCAACATATTTACAACCTATATTTTATTTTTTGGAATAGAGCTTTTAGATAGCACTTTTTTTGGTGGTGTGGCCTTATGAAAACATGAAATATAATTTTTCATTTGCTATTGTAACTGTCCAACTAGATTTTTTCATTTCACCAAATCCACCCAAAGAAAGTGCAGAGATGTGGGTTTTCTCTTAAACTCTCCTACGAGAAATCAGTTTCCCGTGCAATGAAGTTTTATCTTTTAGACCTAATTTTCTTAAGATAGAATTCCAGCTCTTTGCCTTCCAAAATGTAGCCATCGGCACGACCGCATTGCCCAGGACGGGATGAAATGCAAGCTAAAATGAAAACGGTCAATTAAATACTTTTCTAGAATTTTAATTTAGGCTTGATAGAAAGAATTAAATTTATCAAAGTAACTATGACAAGCAAAATCATGTCACATCGGTTCGTTACAAAACTTAAAACAAGTCTGCAACATAAAAAATTAATTCAATCGCTTTAAGATTTAACATCATTTTGTTTGAAAATACTAAACTAAATTTTAGTTAACTTAAGTGTAAGAGAACTTACCTAAAAGACGACTGGAGGCGAATTGATCTTCTATAGCTAGTTCAACTTTTGCGAACTTTTGACGTTCCAAATACTTCTTTATCGCCTTTTCACTACGTTTCTTAGTGAGAATGTCATTGCGCTTGCGCCCCAAAGGCAAGACATAATGCGATTCATACCACTGTCGAAAAGGAGTAGCGTCAATGGCAACAATGCTGTTTTTTACCAAAGTTTTGGTACGAACCAACTCATTGTTGGAAGCATTATAGACGACATCAGCAATACGGGTTTTACGCGCAATGCCTTCAGAGGCCCATGCAAAATTGCCGGTTTCAAGCCGGAGAGCTCGAGCTTTAACGTTTCCACCACGTGTACGCACGTTATGAATGCGGGGAGCACCCAACTGTAAATAATTAAAATCTCACATTATTTCTTATCAAAGAAAATCAATAAATATTTCAAATTCAAGTAAGAAAAATGTAAACCAGCAGTCCGAACATAATAACGCTATTCATCAATTTTAAAGAAAGATCTTAAGAGACTTTTTTATTACAGTTGACACGCGTTATCACCATTTTCATATTTCTCACATTCTAATACAGAAATCCTTAAATTTTATGTCTTACCTTAGTGTTGGCTGCAGGGCGGCCTAATTCAAACGTCCTCTTCTTGCGTAAAGGTTTACCTTTGCCACCAGTAGCGCGACGCTTGTGAGTACTATCACGGCTAATACCTGTACGAATAATACGTTTTAAAATTTTTATGCTTTCAATGAAACTATTTATTTGAAGTCAAGAAAATTCTGTACACCCCACTTAAACCCAAAAGCTTTGGCTTTAGAACATGAAAATATATCCATATATCCAAAATTTATTATTTTACAATCAATCATTTTATTGCCATTGATTTAACAGCACCAATTATGATTTTATCTCACCAATTTAAATGGATGTTTTCAGATTTCTTTAATATTTAACATTTATATAATAATTATAAACTCACCCATCTTGAACGAAAAGTAGAAAGAAAAGGAAGCAAAAGAGAATCACAGTAGACAAATCAAAATTTTATCACGTTAATTGTAATAGATTACACAGTGTTGTACTTCGAAATGAATGAATGAATGTCGTAATAATTTTGTAGAAAACTATTTCATAGTGTTTATAGTTGCGATATACTTACATATTAAGCAAGAAATTACCATCATACATCCACTGATCCGGTGAAGAGGATGTAAAATACACTCACAAAATTTTCTAATTATTTGGTAGTTCTGCAATAACTGTTTTTAGCATGTTTGTTAAAATTTGTGTTGGTTCATTTAAAGCTCACTTTATAAAAAATATTTTAAAGAAATCTCTTATCTGACACACTAGTGTAATGAAATGTGTTCTTGTAGTATTCGACATCATGTAACTTGTTAGTTGGAGCCTGCTATGAAATAATTCACAAAAAAAACTAGTTACAGTAGGTGTAGGATTTTTTGAAACTTGCCGTTTATACTTTTCGCTGTTCATTGATTGCAGCAGAAGTTGACATAATTTTCTCTAACCAAGACGAATCGAAACAAGTGAACTCATAGCTTTTTTTTGCTTTGAAACTTTTTTCTCAAACTAACGCAGTCACTTACTATGTACCTATTTTCATTATCTGACATACAAACACGAAAAGCTACAATAACGAATATCAAAATATGGGCAAAGTTTCGAAATGGCGATGGCACCCAAAATTTTATTGACAAATCTAACTTTATAAAAACAAAAAACCTAAAAGTTCATAGATTTAAAAAAAACGGAAATATTAAACAAAATGGTATTGTATTTTTACATAAAAAAAAATAAGGGTTACTTTTAATTATGTCAAATGGCGCCAAGCAAAAGAGATAGAAAACCTAAAAACTTGAGGGACTTTTTTTAATAAACTGGATAATTTGCCCAAAATCTTCGACAGCAAACTTTGGGTTACTTTTTATTTATGTGTCAGGCCATATTTCATTTTTTTCAAATAAACACAATGTCTAGTTACTTTATTATTCAAATAAGCAAATTAAATTGTTTAATAAATTTCTGGACATTTTTAGTAATCTAAATATTTTATTTTTTTTGGGCAGCCAATAAACTGTTTTGTAGTTAAATCTGGTTCAAGGATTACGATAATGGGTTTTAAGAAATTTCGACAGTTTTTCTAAAAAGCCAGTTGTTTGCTACAGATATTACATCTTTAAAATATCACAAAATAAATGGTATAATAGATCGCTTCGTATACAAGGACATCTTGGAAAATGTAATGCTTCCCCATGCAGAAGAAGAAATGCCCCTTCAGTGGAGGTATCAACACGATAACGATCCGAAACACAAATCTAAGTATGTGACGGAATAGCTCGGAAACAAGAAGATCGACGTTTTGAAGTGGCCAGCACAATCGTCGGATCTTAATCCCATAGAAAATTTATGGGACATTGTAGATCATAAAATAAATCGGGATAATTGCAAAAATTTGGACGAGCTTTTCCAGCAAGTGGAAATCGCATGGAATGGAATTTCTGGTGAAATTTTATCGAAGCTAATGGAGTCCATGCCACGCAGATGCGAAGCGGTTTTAAAAAACAAAGGGTACGCCACTAAATATTAGGGAACGTATTTCTTTTTTAATGAACTGAAATTGTGCTTGTTTTCTCGCGAACAAAAAAGTATGTTGTTAACTTTTCTTAAATTTTTGATAGGAATTCCTTTAGTTTTTTTTATAGCAAATATTGGTTATATATTACCTATTATGTAAAAATAAAACAATCTTAAATTATGTTTGGCGTTGTTATTATGGAATACATTGTGTCGCAAGTTCGTGCAT
This sequence comes from Trichopoda pennipes, assembly GCA_030448955.1. Taxonomy (NCBI): domain Eukaryota; kingdom Metazoa; phylum Arthropoda; class Insecta; order Diptera; family Tachinidae; genus Trichopoda; species Trichopoda pennipes. The sequence goes on from JASKUP010000267.1 coordinate 28,301, forward strand.
TTATTTTGTCGCACACTGTATGTATAGTTATAAAAAATTTTTTCTATTTGTAGTTTTTGTTTTACAAGTTTTTGATTATTTTGAATTTGTTAGTCAAAAAATTTTTTCAATTTTATTTATTTTTCTTTTATTCTGATGATGCCAACCAATGGTTTGTCGAAATATTGAAAAAAAAAAAAACAAAAAATAGTTTTTTAAAATTTTTTTATTAAATAATGACCTAATGCTTAATTATTAACTATTAAAAAATATTAAAAAGGTCAAATAACTATAATTATTATATATATACATATGCTTCTTTATTAATTTTAACATTCATTAATTTTAATTACATTCTATTTGTAAGTAAATGTTTTTACTTGTGCTTTCAAATATAGAGAAAAAAGCGCAAAACAGAAATCAACCATTTGATCCCAAAACATGTCTAGTCGTCCGTAAAGAAAAGTGTTTTGCATGTTCTTACATATCCAACATATTTACAACCTATATTTTATTTTTTGGAATAGAGCTTTTAGATAGCACTTTTTTTGGTGGTGTGGCCTTATGAAAACATGAAATATAATTTTTCATTTGCTATTGTAACTGTCCAACTAGATTTTTTCATTTCACCAAATCCACCCAAAGAAAGTGCAGAGATGTGGGTTTTCTCTTAAACTCTCCTACGAGAAATCAGTTTCCCGTGCAATGAAGTTTTATCTTTTAGACCTAATTTTCTTAAGATAGAATTCCAGCTCTTTGCCTTCCAAAATGTAGCCATCGGCACGACCACATTGCCCAGGACGGGATGAAATGCAAGCTAAAATGAAAACGGTCAATTAAATACTTTTCTGGAATTTTAATTTAGGCTTGATAGAAAGAATTAAATTTATCAAAGTAACTATGACAAGCAAAATCATGTCACATCGGTTCGTTACAAAACTTAAAACAAGTCTGCAACATAAAAAATTAATTCAATCGCTTTAAGATTTAACATCATTTTGTTTGAAAATACTAAACTAAATTTTAGTTAACTTTAGTGTAAGAGAACTTACCTAAAAGACGACTGGAGGCGAATTGATCTTCTATAGCTAGTTCAACTTTTGCGAACTTTTGACGTTCCAAATACTTCTTTATCGCCTTTTCACTACGTTTCTTAGTGAGAATGTCATTGCGCTTGCGCCCCAAAGGCAAGACATAATGCGATTCATACCACTGTCGAAAAGGAGTAGCGTCAATGGCAACAATGCTGTTTTTTACCAAAGTTTTGGTACGAACCAACTCATTGTTGGAAGCATTATAGACGACATCAGCAATACGGGTTTTACGCGCAATGCCTTCAGAGGCCCATGCAAAATTGCCGGTTTCAAGCCGGAGAGCTCGAGCTTTAACGTTTCCACCACGTGTACGCACGTTATGAATGCGGGGAGCACCCAACTGTAAATAATTAAAATCTCACATTATTTCTTATCAAAGAAAATCAATAAATATTTCAAATTCAAGTAAGAAAAATGTAAACCAGCAGTCCGAACATAATAACGCTATTCATCAATTTTAAAGAAAGATCTTAAGAGACTTTTTTATTACAGTTGACACGCGTTATCACCATTTTCATATTTCTCACATTCTAATACAGAAATCCTTAAATTTTATGTCTTACCTTAGTGTTGGCTGCAGGGCGGCCTAATTCAAACGTCCTCTTCTTGCGTAAAGGTTTACCTTTGCCACCAGTAGCGCGACGCTTGTGAGTACTATCACGGCTAATACCTGTACGAATAATACGTTTTAAAATTTTTATGCTTGACCCCTTTCAGACAGGCAAATTTTACTTTGACAAAGTTTTTTTAATTTTCTTTTAAACTTTCTTTGGTGTTCAAACACAAAAAGTTTTCTTTTACAAATTTTGTTTTAGTCAATGTAATCTGTATTGTAATCTGTGTATAAGTACAACTGTGTATATGCGACGAAAGAAAAACAAAGCAACTTTGCGAGTATATCAAAGTCTGTACTCTCAATCATGCTTTCTCCCTCGCTCTCACATAAAATCAAAACTTTGCAAAGTAAAATTTGCCTGTCTGAAAGGGGTCCTTTCAATGAAACTATTTATTTGAAGTCAAGAAAATTCTGTACACCCCACTTAAACCCAAAAGCTTTGGCTTTAGAACATGAAAATATATCCATATATCCAAAATTTATTATTTTACAATCAATCATTTTATTGCCATTGATTTAACAGCACCAATTATGATTTTATCTCACCAATTTAAATGGATGTTTTCAGATTTCTTTAATATTTAACATTTATATAATAATTATAAACTCACCCATCTTGAACGAAAAGTAGAAAGAAAAGGAAGCAAAAGAGAATCACAGTAGACAAATCAAAATTTTATCACGTTAATTGTAATAGATTACACAGTGTTGTACTTCGAAATGAATGAATGAATGTCGTAATAATTTTGTAGAAAACTATTTCATAGTGTTTATAGTTGCGATATACTTACATATTAAGCAAGAAATTACCATCATACATCCACTGATCCGGTGAAGAGGATGTAAAATACACTCACAAAATTTTCTAATTATTTGGTAGTTCTGCAATAACTGTTTTTAGCATGTTTGTTAAAATTTGTGTTGGTTCATTTAAAGCTCACTTTATAAAAAATATTTTAAAGAAATCTCTTATCTGACACACTAGTGTAATGAAATGTGTTCTTGTAGTATTCGACATCATGTAACTTGTTAGTTGGAGCCTGCTATGAAATAATTCACAAAAAAAACTAGTTACAGTAGGTGTAGGATTTTTTGAAACTTGCCGTTTATACTTTTCGCTGTTCATTGATTGCAGCAGAAGTTGACATAATTTTCTCTAACCAAGACGAATCGAAACAAGTGAACTCATAGCTTTTTTTTGCTTTGAAACTTTTTTCTCAAACTAACGCAGTCACTTACTATGTACCTATTTTCATTATCTGACATACAAACACGAAAAGCTACAATAACGAATATCAAAATATGGGCAAAGTTTCGAAATGGCGATGGCACCCAAAATTTTATTGACAAATCTAACTTTATAAAAACAAAAAACCTAAAAGTTCATAGATTTAAAAAAAACGGAAATATTAAACAAAATGGTATTGTATTTTTACATAAAAAAAAATAAGGGTTACTTTTAATTATGTCAAATGGCGCCAAGCAAAAGAGATAGAAAACCTAAAAACTTGAGGGACTTTTTTTAATAAACTGGATAATTTGCCCAAAATCTTCGACAGCAAACTTTGGGTTACTTTTTATTTATGTGTCAGGCCATATTTCATTTTTTTCAAATAAACACAATGTCTAGTTACTTTATTATTCAAATAAGCAAATTAAATTGTTTAATAAATTTCTGGACATTTTTAGTAATCTAAATATTTTATTTTTTTTGGGCAGCCAATAAACTGTTTTGTAGTTAAATCTGGTTCAAGGATTACGATAATGGGTTTTAAGAAATTTCGACAGTTTTTCTAAAAAGCCAGTTGTTTGCTACAGATATTACATCTTTAAAATATCACAAAATAAATGGTATAATAGATCGCTTCGTATACAAGGACATCTTGGAAAATGTAATGCTTCCCCATGCAGAAGAAGAAATGCCCCTTAAGTGAAGGTATCAACACGATAACGATCCGAAACACAAATCTAAGTATGTGACGGAATAGCTCGGAAACAAGAAGATCGACGTTTTGAAGTGGCCAGCACAATCGTCGGATCTTAATCCCATAGAAAATTTATGGGACATTGTAGATCATAAAATAAATCGGGATAATTGCAAAAATTTGGACGAGCTTTTCCAGCAAGTGGAAATCGCATGGAATGGAATTTCTGGTGAAATTTTATCGAAGCTAATGGAGTCCATGCCACGCAGATGCGAAGCGGTTTTAAAAAACAAAGGGTACGCCACTAAATATTAGGGAACGTATTTCTTTTTTAATGAACTGAAATTGTGCTTGTTTTCTCGCGAACAAAAAAGTATGTTGTTAACTTTTCTTAAATTTTTGATAGGAATTCCTTTAGTTTTTTTTATAGCAAATATTGGTTATATATTACCTATTATGTAAAAATAAAACAATCTTAAATTATGTTTGGCGTTGTTATTATGGAATACATTGTGTCGCAAGTTCGTGCATTTATTTTGTCGCACACTGTATGTATAGTTATAAAAAATTTTTTCTATTTGTAGTTTTTGTTTTTTTTTACAAGTTTTTGATTATTTTGAATTTGTTAGTCAAAAAATTTTTTCAATTTTATTTATTTTTCTTTTATTCTGATGATGCCAACCAATGGTTTGTCGAAATATTGAAAAAAAAAACAAAAAATAGTTTTTTAAAATTTTTTTATTAAATAATGACCTAATGCTTAATTATTAACTATTAAAAAATATTAAAAAGGTCAAATAACTATAATTATTATATATATACATATGCTTCTTTATTAATTTTAACATTCATTAATTTTAATTACATTCTATTTGTAAGTAAATGTTTTTACTTGTGCTTTCAAATATAGAGAAAAAAGCGCAAAACAGAAATCAACCATTTGATCCCAAAACATGTCTAGTCGTCCGTAAAGAAAAGTGTTTTGCATGTTCTTACATATCCAACATATTTACAACCTATATTTTATTTTTTGGAATAGAGCTTTTAGATAGCACTTTTTTTGGTGGTGTGGCCTTATGAAAACATGAAATATAATTTTTCATTTGCTATTGTAACTGTCCAACTAGATTTTTTCATTTCACCAAATCCACCCAAAGAAAGTGCAGAGATGTGGGTTTTCTCTTAAACTCTCCTACGAGAAATCAGTTTCCCGTGCAATGAAGTTTTATCTTTTAGACCTAATTTTCTTAAGATAGAATTCCAGCTCTTTGCCTTCCAAAATGTAGCCATCGGCACGACCGCATTGCCCAGGACGGGATGAAATGCAAGCTAAAATGAAAACGGTCAATTAAATACTTTTCTAGAATTTTAATTTAGGCTTGATAGAAAGAATTAAATTTATCAAAGTAACTATGACAAGCAAAATCATGTCACATCGGTTCGTTACAAAACTTAAAACAAGTCTGCAACATAAAAAATTAATTCAATCGCTTTAAGATTTAACATCATTTTGTTTGAAAATACTAAACTAAATTTTAGTTAACTTAAGTGTAAGAGAACTTACCTAAAAGACGACTGGAGGCGAATTGATCTTCTATAGCTAGTTCAACTTTTGCGAACTTTTGACGTTCCAAATACTTCTTTATCGCCTTTTCACTACGTTTCTTAGTGAGAATGTCATTGCGCTTGCGCCCCAAAGGCAAGACATAATGCGATTCATACCACTGTCGAAAAGGAGTAGCGTCAATGGCAACAATGCTGTTTTTTACCAAAGTTTTGGTACGAACCAACTCATTGTTGGAAGCATTATAGACGACATCAGCAATACGGGTTTTACGCGCAATGCCTTCAGAGGCCCATGCAAAATTGCCGGTTTCAAGCCGGAGAGCTCGAGCTTTAACGTTTCCACCACGTGTACGCACGTTATGAATGCGGGGAGCACCCAACTGTAAATAATTAAAATCTCACATTATTTCTTATCAAAGAAAATCAATAAATATTTCAAATTCAAGTAAGAAAAATGTAAACCAGCAGTCCGAACATAATAACGCTATTCATCAATTTTAAAGAAAGATCTTAAGAGACTTTTTTATTACAGTTGACACGCGTTATCACCATTTTCATATTTCTCACATTCTAATACAGAAATCCTTAAATTTTATGTCTTACCTTAGTGTTGGCTGCAGGGCGGCCTAATTCAAACGTCCTCTTCTTGCGTAAAGGTTTACCTTTGCCACCAGTAGCGCGACGCTTGTGAGTACTATCACGGCTAATACCTGTACGAATAATACGTTTTAAAATTTTTATGCTTTCAATGAAACTATTTATTTGAAGTCAAGAAAATTCTGTACACCCCACTTAAACCCAAAAGCTTTGGCTTTAGAACATGAAAATATATCCATATATCCAAAATTTATTATTTTACAATCAATCATTTTATTGCCATTGATTTAACAGCACCAATTATGATTTTATCTCACCAATTTAAATGGATGTTTTCAGATTTCTTTAATATTTAACATTTATATAATAATTATAAACTCACCCATCTTGAACGAAAAGTAGAAAGAAAAGGAAGCAAAAGAGAATCACAGTAGACAAATCAAAATTTTATCACGTTAATTGTAATAGATTACACAGTGTTGTACTTCGAAATGAATGAATGAATGTCGTAATAATTTTGTAGAAAACTATTTCATAGTGTTTATAGTTGCGATATACTTACATATTAAGCAAGAAATTACCATCATACATCCACTGATCCGGTGAAGAGGATGTAAAATACACTCACAAAATTTTCTAATTATTTGGTAGTTCTGCAATAACTGTTTTTAGCATGTTTGTTAAAATTTGTGTTGGTTCATTTAAAGCTCACTTTATAAAAAATATTTTAAAGAAATCTCTTATCTGACACACTAGTGTAATGAAATGTGTTCTTGTAGTATTCGACATCATGTAACTTGTTAGTTGGAGCCTGCTATGAAATAATTCACAAAAAAAACTAGTTACAGTAGGTGTAGGATTTTTTGAAACTTGCCGTTTATACTTTTCGCTGTTCATTGATTGCAGCAGAAGTTGACATAATTTTCTCTAACCAAGACGAATCGAAACAAGTGAACTCATAGCTTTTTTTTGCTTTGAAACTTTTTTCTCAAACTAACGCAGTCACTTACTATGTACCTATTTTCATTATCTGACATACAAACACGAAAAGCTACAATAACGAATATCAAAATATGGGCAAAGTTTCGAAATGGCGATGGCACCCAAAATTTTATTGACAAATCTAACTTTATAAAAACAAAAAACCTAAAAGTTCATAGATTTAAAAAAAACGGAAATATTAAACAAAATGGTATTGTATTTTTACATAAAAAAAAATAAGGGTTACTTTTAATTATGTCAAATGGCGCCAAGCAAAAGAGATAGAAAACCTAAAAACTTGAGGGACTTTTTTTAATAAACTGGATAATTTGCCCAAAATCTTCGACAGCAAACTTTGGGTTACTTTTTATTTATGTGTCAGGCCATATTTCATTTTTTTCAAATAAACACAATGTCTAGTTACTTTATTATTCAAATAAGCAAATTAAATTGTTTAATAAATTTCTGGACATTTTTAGTAATCTAAATATTTTATTTTTTTTGGGCAGCCAATAAACTGTTTTGTAGTTAAATCTGGTTCAAGGATTACGATAATGGGTTTTAAGAAATTTCGACAGTTTTTCTAAAAAGCCAGTTGTTTGCTACAGATATTACATCTTTAAAATATCACAAAATAAATGGTATAATAGATCGCTTCGTATACAAGGACATCTTGGAAAATGTAATGCTTCCCCATGCAGAAGAAGAAATGCCCCTTAAGTGAAGGTATCAACACGATAACGATCCGAAACACAAATCTAAGTATGTGACGGAATAGCTCGGAAACAAGAAGATCGACGTTTTGAAGTGGCCAGCACAATCGTCGGATCTTAATCCCATAGAAAATTTATGGGACATTGTAGATCATAAAATAAATCGGGATAATTGCAAAAATTTGGACGAGCTTTTCCAGCAAGTGGAAATCGCATGGAATGGAATTTCTGGTGAAATTTTATCGAAGCTAATGGAGTCCATGCCACGCAGATGCGAAGCGGTTTTAAAAAACAAAGGGTACGCCACTAAATATTAGGGAACGTATTTCTTTTTTAATGAACTGAAATTGTGCTTGTTTTCTCGCGAACAAAAAAGTATGTTGTTAACTTTTCTTAAATTTTTGATAGGAATTCCTTTAGTTTTTTTTATAGCAAATATTGGTTATATATTACCTATTATGTAAAAATAAAACAATCTTAAATTATGTTTGGCGTTGTTATTATGGAATACATTGTGTCGCAAGTTCGTGCATTTATTTTGTCGCACACTGTATGTATAGTTATAAAAAATTTTTTCTATTTGTAGTTTTTGTTTTTTTTTACAAGTTTTTGATTATTTTGAATTTGTTAGTCAAAAAATTTTTTCAATTTTATTTATTTTTCTTTTATTCTGATGATGCCAACCAATGGTTTGTCGAAATATTGAAAAAAAAAAAAAAACAAAAAATAGTTTTTTAAAATTTTTTTATTAAATAATGACCTAATGCTTAATTATTAACTATTAAAAAATATTAAAAAGGTCAAATAACTATAATTATTATATATATACATATGCTTCTTTATTAATTTTAACATTCATTAATTTTAATTACATTCTATTTGTAAGTAAATGTTTTTACTTGTGCTTTCAAATATAGAGAAAAAAGCGCAAAACAGAAATCAACCATTTGATCCCAAAACATGTCTAGTCGTCCGTAAAGAAAAGTGTTTTGCATGTTCTTACATATCCAACATATTTACAACCTATATTTTATTTTTTGGAATAGAGCTTTTAGATAGCACTTTTTTTGGTGGTGTGGCCTTATGAAAACATGAAATATAATTTTTCATTTGCTATTGTAACTGTCCAACTAGATTTTTTCATTTCACCAAATCCACCCAAAGAAAGTGCAGAGATGTGGGTTTTCTCTTAAACTCTCCTACGAGAAATCAGTTTCCCGTGCAATGAAGTTTTATCTTTTAGACCTAATTTTCTTAAGATAGAATTCCAGCTCTTTGCCTTCCAAAATGTAGCCATCGGCACGACCACATTGCCCAGGACGGGATGAAATGCAAGCTAAAATGAAAACGGTCAATTAAATACTTTTCTGGAATTTTAATTTAGGCTTGATAGAAAGAATTAAATTTATCAAAGTAACTATGACAAGCAAAATCATGTCACATCGGTTCGTTACAAAACTTAAAACAAGTCTGCAACATAAAAAATTAATTCAATCGCTTTAAGATTTAACATCATTTTGTTTGAAAATACTAAACTAAATTTTAGTTAACTTTAGTGTAAGAGAACTTACCTAAAAGACGACTGGAGGCGAATTGATCTTCTATAGCTAGTTCAACTTTTGCGAACTTTTGACGTTCCAAATACTTCTTTATCGCCTTTTCACTACGTTTCTTAGTGAGAATGTCATTGCGCTTGCGCCCCATAGGCAAGACATAATGCGATTCATACCACTGTCGAAAAGGAGTAGCGTCAATGGCAACAATGCTGTTTTTTACCAAAGTTTTGGTACGAACCAACTCATTGTTGGAAGCATTATAGACGACATCAGCAATACGGGTTTTACGCGCAATGCCTTCAGAGGCCCATGCAAAATTGCCGGTTTCAAGCCGGAGAGCTCGAGCTTTAACGTTTCCACCACGTGTACGCACGTTATGAATGCGGGGAGCACCCAACTGTAAATAATTAAAATCTCACATTATTTCTTATCAAAGAAAATCAATAAATATTTCAAATTCAAGTAAGAAAAATGTAAACCAGCAGTCCGAACATAATAACGCTATTCATCAATTTTAAAGAAAGATCTTAAGAGACTTTTTTATTACAGTTGACACGCGTTATCACCATTTTCATATTTCTCACATTCTAATACAGAAATCCTTAAATTTTATGTCTTACCTTAGTGTTGGCTGCAGGGCGGCCTAATTCAAACGTCCTCTTCTTGCGTAAAGGTTTACCTTTGCCACCAGTAGCGCGACGCTTGTGAGTACTATCACGGCTAATACCTGTACGAATAATACGTTTTAAAATTTTTATGCTTTCAATGAAACTATTTATTTGAAGTCAAGAAAATTCTGTACACCCCACTTAAACCCAAAAGCTTTGGCTTTAGAACATGAAAATATATCCATATATCCAAAATTTATTATTTTACAATCAATCATTTTATTGCCATTGATTTAACAGCACCAATTATGATTTTATCTCACCAATTTAAATGGATGTTTTCAGATTTCTTTAATATTTAACATTTATATAATAATTATAAACTCACCCATCTTGAACGAAAAGTAGAAAGAAAAGGAAGCAAAAGAGAATCACAGTAGACAAATCAAAATTTTATCACGTTAATTGTAATAGATTACACAGTGTTGTACTTCGAAATGAATGAATGAATGTCGTAATAATTTTGTAGAAAACTATTTCATAGTGTTTATAGTTGCGATATACTTACATATTAAGCAAGAAATTACCATCATACATCCACTGATCCGGTGAAGAGGATGTAAAATACACTCACAAAATTTTCTAATTATTTGGTAGTTCTGCAATAACTGTTTTTAGCATGTTTGTTAAAATTTGTGTTGGTTCATTTAAAGCTCACTTTATAAAAAATATTTTAAAGAAATCTCTTATCTGACACACTAGTGTAATGAAATGTGTTCTTGTAGTATTCGACATCATGTAACTTGTTAGTTGGAGCCTGCTATGAAATAATTCACAAAAAAAACTAGTTACAGTAGGTGTAGGATTTTTTGAAACTTGCCGTTTATACTTTTCGCTGTTCATTGATTGCAGCAGAAGTTGACATAATTTTCTCTAACCAAGACGAATCGAAACAAGTGAACTCATAGCTTTTTTTTGCTTTGAAACTTTTTTCTCAAACTAACGCAGTCACTTACTATGTACCTATTTTCATTATCTGACATACAAACACGAAAAGCTACAATAACGAATATCAAAATATGGGCAAAGTTTCGAAATGGCGATGGCACCCAAAATTTTATTGACAAATCTAACTTTATAAAAACAAAAAACCTAAAAGTTCATAGATTTAAAAAAAACGGAAATATTAAACAAAATGGTATTGTATTTTTACATAAAAAAAAATAAGGGTTACTTTTAATTATGTCAAATGGCGCCAAGCAAAAGAGATAGAAAACCTAAAAACTTGAGGGACTTTTTTTAATAAACTGGATAATTTGCCCAAAATCTTCGACAGCAAACTTTGGGTTACTTTTTATTTATGTGTCAGGCCATATTTCATTTTTTTCAAATAAACACAATGTCTAGTTACTTTATTATTCAAATAAGCAAATTAAATTGTTTAATAAATTTCTGGACATTTTTAGTAATCTAAATATTTTATTTTTTTTGGGCAGCCAATAAACTGTTTTGTAGTTAAATCTGGTTCAAGGATTACGATAATGGGTTTTAAGAAATTTCGACAGTTTTTCTAAAAAGCCAGTTGTTTGCTACAGATATTACATCTTTAAAATATCACAAAATAAATGGTATAATAGATCGCTTCGTATACAAGGACATCTTGGAAAATGTAATGCTTCCCCATGCAGAAGAAGAAATGCCCCTTCAGTGGAGGTATCAACACGATAACGATCCGAAACACAAATCTAAGTATGTGACGGAATAGCTCGGAAACAAGAAGATCGACGTTTTGAAGTGGCCAGCACAATCGTCGGATCTTAATCCCATAGAAAATTTATGGGACATTGTAGATCATAAAATAAATCGGGATAATTGCAAAAATTTGGACGAGCTTTTCCAGCAAGTGGAAATCGCATGGAATGGAATTTCTGGTGAAATTTTATCGAAGCTAATGGAGTCCATGCCACGCAGATGCGAAGCGGTTTTAAAAAACAAAGGGTACGCCACTAAATATTAGGGAACGTATTTCTTTTTTAATGAACTGAAATTGTGCTTGTTTTCTCGCGAACAAAAAAGTATGTTGTTAACTTTTCTTAAATTTTTGATAGGAATTCCTTTAGTTTTTTTTATAGCAAATATTGGTTATATATTACCTATTATGTAAAAATAAAACAATCTTAAATTATGTTTGGCGTTGTTATTATGGAATACATTGTGTCGCAAGTTCGTGCATTTATTTTGTCGCACACTGTATGTATAGTTTATAAAAAATTTTTTCTATTTGTAGTTTTTGTTTTTTTTTACAAGTTTTTGATTATTTTGAATTTGTTAGTCAAAAAATTTTTTCAATTTTATTTATTTTTCTTTTATTCTGATGATGCCAACCAATGGTTTGTCGAAATATTGAAAAAAAAACAAAAAATAGTTTTTTAAAATTTTTTTATTAAATAATGACCTAATGCTTAATTATTAACTATTAAAAAATATTAAAAAGGTCAAATAACTATAATTATTATATATATACATATGCTTCTTTATTAATTTTAACATTCATTAATTTTAATTACATTCTATATGTAAGTAAATGTTTTTACTTGTGCTTTCAAATATAGAGAAAAAAGCGCAAAACAGAAATCAACCATTTGATCCCAAAACATGTCTAGTCGTCCGTAAAGAAAAGTGTTTTGCATGTTCTTACATATCCAACATATTTACAACCTATATTTTATTTTTTGGAATAGAGCTTTTAGATAGCACTTTTTTTGGTGGTGTGGCCTTATGAAAACATGAAATATAATTTTTCATTTGCTATTGTAACTGTCCAACTAGATTTTTTCATTTCACCAAATCCACCCAAAGAAAGTGCAGAGATGTGGGTTTTCTCTTAAACTCTCCTACGAGAAATCAGTTTCCCGTGCAATGAAGTTTTATCTTTTAGACCTAATTTTCTTAAGATAGAATTCCAGCTCTTTGCCTTCCAAAATGTAGCCATCGGCACGACCGCATTGCCCAGGACGGGATGAAATGCAAGCTAAAATGAAAACGGTCAATTAAATACTTTTCTAGAATTTTAATTTAGGCTTGATAGAAAGAATTAAATTTATCAAAGTAACTATGACAAGCAAAATCATGTCACATCGGTTCGTTACAAAACTTAAAACAAGTCTGCAACATAAAAAATTAATTCAATCGCTTTAAGATTTAACATCATTTTGTTTGAAAATACTAAACTAAATTTTAGTTAACTTTAGTGTAAGAGAACTTACCTAAAAGACGACTGGAGGCGAATTGATCTTCTATAGCTAGTTCAACTTTTGCGAACTTTTGACGTTCCAAATACTTCTTTATCGCCTTTTCACTACGTTTCTTAGTGAGAATGTCATTGCGCTTGCGCCCCAAAGGCAAGACATAATGCGATTCATACCACTGTCGAAAAGGAGTAGCGTCAATGGCAACAATGCTGTTTTTTACCAAAGTTTTGGTACGAACCAACTCATTGTTGGAAGCATTATAGACGACATCAGCAATACGGGTTTTACGCGCAATGCCTTCAGAGGCCCATGCAAAATTGCCGGTTTCAAGCCGGAGAGCTCGAGCTTTAACGTTTCCACCACGTGTACGCACGTTATGAATGCGGGGAGCACCCAACTGTAAATAATTAAAATCTCACATTATTTCTTATCAAAGAAAATCAATAAATATTTCAAATTCAAGTAAGAAAAATGTAAACCAGCAGTCCGAACATAATAACGCTATTCATCAATTTTAAAGAAAGATCTTAAGAGACTTTTTTATTACAGTTGACACGCGTTATCACCATTTTCATATTTCTCACATTCTAATACAGAAATCCTTAAATTTTATGTCTTACCTTAGTGTTGGCTGCAGGGCGGCCTAATTCAAACGTCCTCTTCTTGCGTAAAGGTTTACCTTTGCCACCAGTAGCGCGACGCTTGTGAGTACTATCACGGCTAATACCTGTACGAATAATACGTTTTAAAATTTTTATGCTTT
>JASKUP010000268.1:0-35782 GCA_030448955.1 Trichopoda pennipes
GTTTTTGTCTTGCTGGGGATGATTTGATGAGTTGTGTATTATTGTGTCCGTTGCTGTTGGTTTCCTGTATATTTCATATTCGATTCTGTTCGAGATTATGTTCCTCTTGATCGTTAGGTCCAGATAATTAATTCTCCCCTCCTCTTCCTTTTCCATTGTAAATTTTATGTCCTTGTGTCTTCCATTCAAGTAATCCAGAATTTGCTCCTCGTTATTTCCTTCTAGTATACATATGATGTCGTCGACATATCTTGCGTAGAATATTACTCCGAAGTTGGTTTTTAATTTCTTTACGTATTCCTATTTTAAGTTCTGCATAAATACTTCCATGAGGGTGGCTATTTTGTAGTTAAGTGCTTGCAGTCATTCGTTTAATTTTTGGAATTTTTTTATACATGATTTGGGAATTTCGGGATTACGTTTATCTCATCCTGCAAAATTTTTTTTATTTTTTTAATTATACACACAAACGCTAGGTTTAAATTTTAAAAATAATTTTTTGTTTGTAAATTGTATTAAAAAATTTTAACTTAAAATGATTTAAATGAAAATAATAGACTACGTTTATGTGCTCTTAATTAAAAAAAAAATAACTTTTACATATTTCCAAAAAGTAAGGAAATTAGAAGAAACTTAAAATATTTTGTAGAAATAAACAACTTTAATGTAAATTTATATTAATTAAAATAAAATTTCTCACAAACTGTTTATAATTATAACTGTTATTTAAGAAATATTATTAATAAAAATACAAAATCAAAAAATAAATAAGAAAATTATATAAGTTAATTAACACGTTATTGTCTGTTTATTAAAGGTATAAAGTACTTGCGCTTAACGCTACCTCTAGTTTCTTCTGATATTATCCTGTACATCTTAAAACCAAAATCGGGTAGGCCATATGTGCCATTACAAAAATACTCCTGTCATTTTAAAAATCTTTTAACAAACTGTTCTATATCAACTGCTAGAAAACTCTCAACAATTTTGTTTAATATGTTTCCACTGAATGAATGCAAAAAAAAAGCATTTTTTATGTTTTCTTCAACGGCTTCTCTTTGTTTATAAATACTTCAGTTCTTTTTATTTCTTATCGTCTAAGTTTTATTCCCACTTATTTTATTTTATTTAAGCTTTCTTTAATAGAAATGCGCGTAAAGTGTATGAATGCATTTTTTCACACGTTTGTTTGTGGTCGTGTTTACTCCAACGATTTCTCACTTTAGCCAATAATCTAAAGAAGTTTAGTACATAGTACTCGAAGGATTTAAATTGAAAACCATTTAACATGTTTGTAAAGGATAAGCTCCATATTGTAGGTAAAAGCAAAATGTGGAAAAAGCTGTAAGAGTATAATTGATTTCTTACAGAGATTTCTTGGTTAAAATCCTGATTGCTGTTTGAGGTTAAATATTAAGCACTGATTCTACTTTGGTTTCCAAGGAAGATTTTTATTTATGTAATAAATTTTTTTATAGTCGTGCATATATCTCATCTGTTTAAAGGATAAAAAGGAATATGCATTTTTTTTGTTAAATATTTAAGACAATAAAAAATTTTAATAAATTTTATTATAATAAGTGAAATATTTATTCAACAAAATTAATTACAGTATTAATCATTTTTTCATTTTAGAGACTGCAGAGTTGTGCGTGATCCCCAGACGCTGAAATCGAAAGGTTATGGATTTGTATCTTTTATTAAAAAATCGGTAAGTGAATGAAGTTTCTAATAGTGTTTTATTGTTTACATTTTATGAATAAATGTGATCAGATCAATATCTAGATGAATATTTTTCTAAAGAAAGTAAAATAATCTGTAAAAAAATATCTACGGAGCAATATTTTCAATATTATATCAATTTCATTTGCAAAAAAAATTTAATTTTTAAAATATTGATAAGAGATGCCACAAAAAAAGTCTGTTGCTATCTTTCACCACTTTATCGTTCTTGGGTGTTGTGTTGATTACGTCATGCTAGAAAATACACACCGATGACATCATTGCGCAAACAATTGCAATTTGCTAAATCGATTGACAGTTTTTTAATTGCCTTCAGTCGTTCAAAAATTCATTTACACAATTTGTAGCTTAATAGCCCAGGCATTGCTTGTTAACAAATTTACTTAAGCTAAAACAAATTAAACCGCCAATGTTTTTTCTGGCAGGATTTAATTTTTCAATACAAAACAAATTTTTCATATATAAATTTCAGCTAAATTCCCATCGTTGCATAATTTATTTACTTCTATCCTAGAATTTCTTCTTAAAATTGGACTTCTCTCACAAAGAAAAAAAATTTACTCAACGTAGGTTAACTAAAGATAACTTTTAAGTCATAGAGTGAGAGTTTTAGTTTTTAGCTTGCGAAATGATACAAAAAGAAAATTCATAAATCACAAATCAAAGACTGCAAAATACTTTACGTTAAAATATGCCAATCACAATTAATTATGTTGTGTAATTTTATATCTTCTATTACTCACAATGTATTACTCTGTTACTATGAAACTGATTTAAAATACTTTTGCAAGCAGTTGGAAAAACAATACAAACCATGACTTAGTTAATATTTAAAATTTTTTAATAAATATTATTGCTTAATAAGTGTGGATTTTAAAATAAATGTGAACTTAAACTTAGTTGTATTCATTAGTTAGTTTATGTTGGTCATTCACGACACCTTATATTCTGTCCTTTCTTTCAGATGGAACGACTAGAGGGTGGGCTACTTTTCTATACACAGGAATAGTATTATTCCCAACTGTCTACTCAGTCTACTATTTACAACTATCCTATAGACTCATTCGGGGTCTGAAAGCTTTTTATGTTCCTTAAAGGTGCACATTCCTTAGAAAACTTTTTGGTAAAAAACTGTTTCCCTAAAATAAATCTAGGGACCACTAAAGTATCAAAAGGCTGCTTACCAGCAAATTGATACATTTAGGAAGTGGTCTTCATTGAGAGGGTAGAGATCTTCTATTTTATATAGGCTATCTCCAAGTGTAACAGTGAATAATAATTTTATTTTTTTTATTTTTAGTTTATTTTTTTTCTTAACTTTAATCTAAGTTTATGATTAGTATGTAAGTCGTTTTAAATTTGAGCTAATTGTTTACTTATAAAATTTAACTTTGCTTTTGCTTATTAAGCGAAGGTATTGAGTTACAGACAGAATAAGTGGCCACCGGACAATAGCAAAAAGGTCTTAAACAAAGAAAATATGAAAAACAAATTTTCTATTATAAATAAATTTTTAGGTCAAAGAGCTACGATCAAGTGAGTCTGCTGCACTACTAATTTTTCAGCTTAGGGTTTGGTGCAAAATTACCTAAATAAAAACCTACTTAAAAATCTCTCTTATAAATTTCTCCATCTAATAAGAATTTTGTTCGCTTGATTTCCTAGGCAAGCAGCACTTTCGGTATTTAACACTAATTTGTGTCATTTCATGGAATGCTTCACTCCATGTTTGCGTTTTTTAGCTCGAAGCAGAAGTAGTCTTTTAAACGACGAATAGCAAAAATTACTGTCTAGTGAATCTAATATATAAAGAGTTGCGCACGTCACGTAAAAAGCCTAAGCAGTTAGCTAAATTTTCAGCCTAGGAAAATTTAATTTGTAACATTAACAAGTATCTAAAACACAAAGATTAAACTCTCACTCAAAAATATAAGTCAGATGCTACAAATCTGCATAAGCTTTCTTTTGATTCTTTCAAAAGCAAGTAATTGTCTTGCATGTTAACTAATCCACAATTATGTGAAAAATTCTAAATAACACTTCGAATACATTTGCAAGGATATATGTAAGTATTTGGCAAATAAAAAGTAGAAGAGAAAAAGAGTGAACGGAAATAGCCATTTATTGAGTATAAAAAAAGTTATAACATAAAAATTTTCAAACAACGGAAAAGGCTTTTATACCAAAATTAAGAGGCCTACATGTGACATGAAGTGTTGATAAGCCGAAAAGTAAACCTAATACGCTTTGTGGTATCGAAATAAGATGTAATAAAATGTATTTAAACATTCACAAACAAGACAGCACATAAACATGAATTGACATAGAAATGTGTTGTAATAAAATGTAGATTGTAGCATTTGTATTCATGTATGTTTATATTTATATATACATAAATATATTTATATCTAAATGCACATATATATATATATATATATATATATATATATATATATATATATATATATATATATATATATATATAAACATTTATACATTTAAACATTTGACAAACATAATAACGTTGAAGATATTCTTACATACAAAACTTTTTTGTAAATTATTTATAACTAAGTTTCCTTTCACTAACAGTCACAAGCACACTCGTTTTGAATGGTATAAGTGTCAAGGATTAAATTGTATTTACACACTATTGTTGGTTAACATATAACTGATTAAGATTTTTAATTTATAATTCGTATAACTTACCGTTTTAAGCAAAACTTCATTTGCTTTAATAAATTTAATTGCAAATACAAATTTTAAAAATATGATAAAATATTTTGTAAGTTTAAACACGTTAAGTAATGAAAGTAGGAATAAATTCGTTACTCAGAAGTGAAAACAAATTTTCATTCATAGCTTATTCTCTATGTAGTGGCCTTTTTCATCAATATCATACTTTTTTTCCTTGAACATTTATCTAAATTTGTATAGCCAATAGGTAATAACTTCTACTTCAATTCAAATGAAAACGAACATTCGAAGTCTGCTCTTAGATGGGTTTCGGTCTTGTTAAGAAATATATTGAAATGAAAATGACATTTTAGATCAGGGGCTGGCTAGAAATTTTAAGTTTATGCATTTTTTTATTCAACCAATGCTAAAGTAGTAGTAAAGATGAAAAGAAGGGAAAAGTTTCTTTTGTCTCGATTTTTTTTTGTTGTGACTACAAAGCCTATGCCAATATTTTAACACCAGTCACTGTTCAGAGCAGCGGCGGATAAAGTAAAAAATCAGTATGATAACCACAATATTTGGGAAAATTCCTAATTTGTTAAAGGCTGCTTTCTAAGCAGCTTTAAAAATTTCATTACTATAAAACTTTCTCTTAATGCTTGACAGTATCTTTAATTTATATATGTAAGGATTTTTCAACAAGAAGTATGTTTTCTAAAACAAAATAAAACAAAAAATGTAGATTAAGATGATTCAAATTTTTTTTGTATTACGAAGAGAAGAGTTCGGCAATTATAAATGAAAAACAATATTTGGAAAATGTCCACCCCGACCACTGGACCTGGACCATTGAATGTGTTCATTGTGAATGATCCAACCCACACAACTCAAACGAGGCCCTGGAAAAAACAACCACTAAACTCCCGAAGTGCCAACCTTAATAATCAGTCAAAGAACAGGTAAAAAGCTAAAAAGATAAATAGCTGAGCTCTGGGGCTTTTCTGATTCCTGTGGAAATATAGTAGAGTTGTCCAGTTGACTCCTGCTAGCCCTGAACATGACTGTGCTTCCTTTTATCCCCGTTGTCACATGTAATGACGGTGAGATTCCGACAAAACATATCAATGTGCCCCCGAAGGTGCCGAAACAGCTATTCTGCATTTAGTTCAAATCAACAAAGGCAAAATGAATATGTAAATACAGGGTGTCCGCCGGGAAGGTATACTAGTTGTTTTGCCGCCATTTTGGTAAACATTAGTTTTCACAGTTCATATTTGGGAGTGTTGAAGTAGATATATGGCAAATTTATTTTGGAAAAATATTCGATACGCCAATCTGATTTTATTATCCTGTATTTAACAAATAGTAATTTTAATAATGTAAAGTATTTGATTTTGGTCATTACAAAAACAAAATGTTTCTCTAAATTAATTTTACATTTGCATTTAAAATTAATATATTCCTATATTTCAACTGAGTCTTTGTTCTCATATTGTTATTTTGTAAATTAATTTTATTTTCGCAAAAAAAAAGAGCTTTGCATTTAGTACTTAACCTTATTAACTCTATGTATGTTAGCTATATTTTCATATTTAATAACTATCAATTTAATGGTTTCATTTAAAAACTGAAATGTTAAACAACAATATCAAAATCTGTAGTTGTATAAATAATATTATTTTTAAGAGAGTTTATACAAATTGCAAACTAGTAAATTTTAAATATTGGCAAACCCAATATAAAATATAATGCAGATGAGTGCTACTATTAGTATGGCTTTTATTTGATAATCGCAAATTATTTTTTTCTAAGTTTATTTATTAGAAAACTTATAAATCGTTCCTTTTAAAAATTATATTTAAATTTGCTAACGTGTTACACATTTCAATCGTTTTTATTACATACACTTTTATTTTACATGAACTTGGCTTTAGTTATATGAATAAAACTGTAACTGCATTGTACTTTGTTGAAGTTTTCTTTTGTGTTCACAAAAAATATCTAAAATATATATGGCTCCAATTTACTTTTATTAAATTTGGTCTTTCTTAATTTTTACCTTGGCTCTATCTCATCATTTTTTGAACTCAAATATACATAACTTCATCAGGACAAATTATTAAAACTTCAAATTTCATTATTTAAAAAAAAAAAATAGTAAGCATTTCATATCACACAACAGAAGCCAATGGTAAGCATTTTTTGATATCTTTCTTTCCAAGAGACTCATAGTCGAATAGTAAAAAGATTTTCAAAAAAAAACTATAATAAAAATCGGACCAGGCTTTCTGAAATTTTAGCGTTACAAACAACGTAAGTTTATTTGTATTTATTTTAAATAGACAAAATGGTGGACTCATTGTACTCATTGAAAAATTGGATTGCTGTTAAACAACGAATCATTTGTAGGAGGATTGTAAATATATTTCTCTGAATATTATTACCACTTAGCTTGCAGCAATTGTTCTAAATATTATTTCAATGTAAATCATAAATAATATTTAGATAAAACTAATTCTAAAAATTTGTCTGGGCGGATACCCTGTATATATATATATATATATATATATATATATATATATATATATATATAAAGGTTTTAAGAACTTTTGGTGGCCTATAATTACTATTGAGCATTTCTTAGTATAAAATAAAATTACGTTATGTACAACAATAGGACATGACATTCACTCTTCACTTTCTATTGTAAGACAAAATGGATTTATTGTTCTTACGTTATTCAATACAATGAAGCATAAGGAAAATGCTTTTTATATTTCAACACTATTTTTTTTTTAGGTTTTACGTTTGCAGTCGAAATATTGTTAAACCTAAAAACTGTATTCCAAAATTGTAGATATTTCCTTAACATTAGCAATTATTTATGATTTATATACTGCATTTAGATTATTTAAGTCAAAAAAATAATGGCAAAGTAAACAAATTAAATATAAATAATGGAAAAAAATTAGAAATAAAACATGCGTAAACTGAGTTAATGCCAAGACCTTTTTTATTAAAATTTCGTGACGAAAGGAAACTGATAACAGTAACATAAAATGAACTAAACAAAACAAAAATACCTTTTTGTTATATTTTCTAGATATAAGCAATGCACACATAAAAACAAATTAAATATGTCAAAATATTTTTAAAATATGTATGTAGAAAATTGAGAGCAAAGAACTAGTTTCTTTATTCTTCCTTCCCTTCACAATTTCGTAAAAATAATGTTTAATTAAATAGAATATTTTTTATTATTATTTTTTATTATTTAACGTAAACAATGAATGTTTTAAAATTATAATGATAATTTTTACAATAATTTAGAAGACACATCTAAATTTTAAACGCATATCGTTTGGCAAAGTGAAACGAAATAATCAAATAGCTCTCAGGATCAGATAATTGAATTTTCAAAAGCGTAATTTAAAAAATGTTGTCTCTAAATTTTTTATTTTCCGCACTTAACAACATCTTTTTTTATTAATACATTGTTAAAATTAGTTAGTATTTAGTTTTATTTAAGTTACTTTTATAAAAAACTTTAACTAAATATATTTATTCGACGGTTACTTAAACATAAATTTACTCCACTTTACTTGGATCGAGTTTAAAATTATCTATTAGTTATTGATTTTTCTTTTAATGTTTGTTTTATATATTTTACTGAAATTTACATCTTTAATTGTTTCACAGTATAACACAATTAAATTTAAAAAGAGGCTTTTCATGTTACTTTTCTTCAAAGCCTATATGAAAATTGCAATTAGCAAGAAAATCCATATTGAAAACATATACAGCCCATACAAATCCTGAAGTGTTCATTTTAGATAAATTCATAAAAAAGACCTGAAGTGTTTACTAATCATAAATACTAATAAGCAATTAAGCTTTATTAGAAAATGAACTACCAAAACAGAAACATACAGTTTCTCATCTCAGTTTCTTAATAGAGACTGAAATAGGTTTGCAACTTATTTTATGTAGCGGAAATTAAAACTTAACCACACTTGTTGTTACCACTAAACTTCTTTTTCATTATGGTTTGCAGTAAACATAATTCGAAGTGAGTGTTGTTACTTTATCTATCTTGTTATTTATCTTGCTTGCTAAAAATACGACACAAGTTAAAAAGTATATTAGAAAATATGTCAAAAAATTTTTATTTTAAATTTATTAATTTTCCAAAACAAGTCTATTACAAATTCCATAAATTGAAAATTTCTTAAATTAGTAAAATAAATTATAAAGTCACATGTTAATTACATTACATTGGGCAGACGCAATATAAAAACATATAGTCCATATTTGTTTAATCCAGATAAAAGTTTTAATTGTTGTAGTAATACGAGAAATTAAATTGTATATTAAAAGACCAAATAGCTGTGGTGGTCAACTTTCTTGACGAAACATATTCTGGGCATCCGATCTTTGGCAACTTGCTTAAATATTGCAGGCCATATATCATGAGCGACATGTCTAATGTTGGTCTCTTAAGCGTCAGTTCTTATGGATTTATAAGCAGCAAATTTTAAATCACACGATTTTGGAGGTCAACTGCCAGGTCAATTTCTCGAAATCCACTTGTTGCCAAATTTTGATTTCAATATATCGATGGCTGCTGTCGACATATAGTACTTAAACTATACCTCATTCGGATAAGTGCGGTGGCAACCCCCAGCAATGCATGTAAACCGCATTTTTCAAACTTTTTGTAAGTTATGAGTTTGTTGGGTCTTTTGTGAATTTCTTTCATGCGGCATTTTTTTTTCTTACCAAGCCGCTTATGGTATGGCATAAAGGAGCATTACTACTGAGCACAATTTTATAGATATAAGTTGATCGATTTTCAAAGTATTTCTGTAATTTTTGAAAATCTGTTCAAGTATTAGTCTATATATATATATATATATATATATATAAGCAACAGAGTCAGCATGTTTAAAAGAAAATAAAAAATCACTTTTTAATATTTTTAACATTTGCTTTTATTTCTTGATTTTTAGTGGAAAATCACGTTTTTGGTTTAATATAGAGTTTATGGTAACTAAAATGTTCCGATAAGATTTACGTCTATAACTAGCTATGTAAGCCATAACCAGACGGAGGATCATACCACTGTGGATGAAATGTAGCGTCATCCTCTCCTGAAAAGGCCTTCAGATACGTATATCCTCCAGTCACTCCTACCTGCAACTTTAAAAACCCGGACCAGGCCGCAGCCCTAACTCCTTACTGAAGAGTTGCAGAATATCCAATTCCTGGTCCAAAACGCATGAAACTTAATCAAACTTAAGAATACAACCGCAATCATGCTCACTGGATCTGGTCCATTCATTGTATTCATTCTGAATGATCCGACCCACACGACTCAAACGAGAACCTCGAAACTGCAAACACCACGATACTCCCGAAGGGCCAACCTCAATAATCAGTCAGAGAATAGATAAAAGACTAAAAAGACAAATAGCTGAACACGGGGACTTTACTGATTCCCGTGGAAATGTAGTAAAAATGTCCAGTTGGCTTCTGCTAGCCTTGAAGGGTACTGGACTCCCTTTCACCCCCGTTGACACATGTAATTACGGTGAGATTCCGTCTGCCTCGGGGGGCCAGTGTTCGGATATATAAATATATACGGATAAATATATACGGATATAGTTAGTTAGGATCAGTTAATTAAAGGCATTTTCCAGCTTTTTTTTTATTAATGTGTTTATTTACATAACTTTCATCTTTCTTCACACTGAAGAAAAAATTTAAACTCCCATTAAAAAGAAAATATGCATTTGCTGTCGTCTTCGTAAAAAACATTTATATGTTCGGATAATTTGTTAAAAACCGTTTTAATACTACAGGACTACCTTCGCAAATTTTTGTATAAAAATCTCTAAAAAAACAAAACTTGTTTGCCTAAAAATTTGAATAATTTCTGTAAAGTGTAAGTGTAGGTAAATACGTTCCTTTTTTAAACAATATACTTTCTTTTTAAACAAACGCATTTAGCATATTTATTTTTGAAAACCTTTCAGTTTTGTACTTGAACATCTTTTTTATAACAAGCATTTTCTAGTTTGTTTATGTTTCCTATAAAAAGGGAAAACTTTTGTAGCCCACAAAACATGAGAATGGATTATCCTTTGGTTTTTATTTTTTTGTTTGAGTTTCTATTTGCATTGTATGATTTTTTTTTTGTTTTTTTTAACTAACGTCTTAAGTATACAATGAGAAAAAATACACACAAACATTTTAGCTACATTTTTATTCTTTGATTTCGCTTTCTTTACGTACATACATAACTTTATATATTGCAAGTGATAAATACTTACGTAAGCTTATAAAAACAAACTAAAATACGTTTACCATTGTTGCGATCCCTTTTTTACCATTTTGTGCTGTTATATATACATATATATATATATATATATATATATATATATATATATTCATGTATATTTTTATACACAAAATGTAAAGAAAAACGACACCCACATTCTATTTCTTTTAATAAACATGCCAAATGTCCTTTAAATACAACTTATTTCTTAATGATTTTCGTATCTAAAAATGAATTTAAGAAACACAAAAGAAACCTTTTAAACCACTTAAAACTTGTTCAATTTTGTTTGTTGTTTGTATTATATTTTTTCTTTACTAATCAAGGTATTTTATTTTACATTTTTGTTGTTCCAGCAGTTTTATATTTTAAAAATATTCATGTAAGCAAAAGTATGTGTTCGTAAAACTGTTACTACAAAATATAATTGTGTTCGTTTTTTCTTTCATGTAAAGATTTTAAAGTCATTTCAATCTTTTACATTAAACTTAACACTTTTTGATTGAGGACATGGTTTCATAAAGACAAGAGAGAAGGAAAATCAAAGTTTTTAAATAAATAAAAAAAAAGAAAACATATTTATGTTTTGTGATTGTTTAGTAGTTTTAAGGATTTATTTTATTTCAAATATGTTTGAAAACAAGAAAAGGTATTTTGGTTTTTTTGTGTAAATATAAAGGTTTAAACATCAAAAGTGTAAGCTAAAAGTTTTAATATTTATTTGAATAGCAAAAATGCTGACAAAATAATCATACTGGGTTTCTGAGAAAACATAAATGGTTTTCTTTTTAAAACAAACAAATAAAAAAAAAAACACAACAAGACTAAAACTATAAACCGGCCAGGATATATCCTAATAAAATTAAAACAAAAAATTTAAACATTTTTATGAGGACTAGATGAAAACGAAATAAATTAAAAAAATTTTAAATGCGCCAGGTGTTGTATTCATATATTTTATTTTTAATTTATATTAATTTTTATAAATATAAAACTGTAGACAGGGTATTTTAATGATGTTCTAATAAGTGCATATCTCATCTATATTCGTTTATTTGGGCAACAATATTTTATAAAAGAAATCTCTATATTCTTTTGTGCTACCAGCTCTCGTTTTCAAGCGAGTTTTGTAGTCGCCTGGTTCTACTTTTAAAGTCCTTTTTGTTGCAGGTGATATGGATAATTTATTAAAACTGTATATTTATGAATTAAATTCAGGCTTTTGCAACATCTGAAAATCTACTTGAGATTTTTTTTGGATATATCGCACCTCTATCAAAATTTAAGTTTTATCTATAATACAATCGACGAGAGTGAACCAATAGGTCCGTGATTTTTTTGAGTGCTCCAATTGAATGGCAACACGAGTCATGACAACGGTCAATAATCAGTTAATTCCTGTCTAAATAAGAATAAACTGTGTCATCAAATTTATATTAGGAAGCCGTTAATGGCAGACTATCGTGCGTTTTAAGAATAAAATGAAAAAAGGTGAATTTCGCTCTGTTTGATACTGCTCCACTATAACACATCGAAAACCAAACAGCAATATTCTCGCATTACACTACTTTGTGCTTACCTCTTACAAACATTAATGCCCTCAACTCAACCTGCTCTTTGTATATGTCACACTTAATGTTACTATTCGTGGGATTTTTGGCTCCGTAAATACTCAGCTTTAAAAGAATGAATTGCGAAATTTTTAGAACTTAAAATTTTTATTAACCAACAACAACAGAAAAATTATGCGCTAATTAAAATTTGTTCAATATATTTTATTAACACTTGAATAGTTTAAATAGTACAATAGCATGATAGCGTTTTTTAACTATTTGAAATATGGTTCCAAGACACAAAAAACGTTGAAATGATAGGAAAACGTTGGATTAAATTGTCCACATAAATTTGAGTTATTTTGAAGCTAAATTAAAAGAAATAAATATATAAAAATATATATAAAAATATATATAAAAATATATATAAAAATATCTAAATATTCATAATTTCTTGAAAATCATTGAATTTTTTACTTGATAAATTTTTATTAAACTAAAATTGACCCCAGAAATATTAAACTATTTTGTAAAAACTATCTGAATATCATTCTTCTTGTTTTCTTTGAATAATGGTGGCCACTGGTATTACAAACTTACTGTGAGTACATTATTGGAAGGATATCTGGTTAAATTGACTTTAGGGGAACTTTCACATTAAATACTATTATCATGGCAGGTATGAAGTTGAAAGTTGATATTAAAATCGAATAAAAATAAATATAAAATAGAAATTTGTAGAAATAAAAAAAAATTCATTATTTTTGTAATCTACAGGGATCATTCAGTCCTTATACCCAGACTAAATTATCCATAGCCGTCTGTTGAACTTGTAGCACAAAAGTTAAAAAAAAAACCCATTGATTTCCTGAAAAATCTTAAACAAGCTGCTGTTAATTGTAGGGAAATATCAAATGCCAAGTGTATGCTAAACATAGTTTTTACTCTTCTTAATATTGTTATGATTTTTCAGATTAATTTAATAATATATAAATGTGTAACACAGTAATATTGACAATGTTGACAGAGAACCGGATATATATATTTTTTTTTTATTTTTACTAACTATCAGTAAAGGCCGGCCTCCAAGAATTTAAGTTTAAAAATCAACACATCTCCAGCCGCAGTGTTGTAGACAACTAAATGTATTAATTCTGCGAACAAAACTGTAGAGATCATTTCCTATTTATGGGATATCTCATGTATTACACCGTGAAAAGAACTTCATTCTTTATTTATTCTAGGAGGTATTAAAAATACCCCAACCAAAGAAATATACTAAAGCCTTTAAATAACTAAAAAAAATAAAAAATTTTCCTTTTTAAAATTTGTGGCAAAATTTTTAAACAAGAAATATTTAAAAATAAAAGAACAAAAAATATACACACATACATACATACATGCGTAAATACATAAAAGTATAATTTTCAATAACTTGAGATAGAAAATGTGTCATTATTTTGGCACAAGAAATTAAATTTTCCAATTGCATTTATATTCTCAAAAATTAGAAGCAGCATAAATAAACTATTGCATTGCAAACAATTTTTTAATGCATATTCAAACGAAAATTAACAAATACATTTACGTTTATACAAACACAGATATAAAATTTTTAATTTCATTTATGACAGATAAACCCAGTTTTAGTTAATACGAGAAAATTACTTTTTTATTAGTGTATGTGTGTATTTGTGACGGACAAGCATACGAGTCCCGGCAAAATCTTTTTTTTCACTAGAGTAATAATTCGACCTCAAAGCACAGGTAGATAGAGGGCCATCGAATATGAAATTAAATTTTATATATTCTTTGAAGGCGCAGCTGCTTGCAATAGTCAGTTTATACTCGTATTGAAATTTTTAAGTTTTTGACATCTTCTTGCTTGTATTCTTCTAAATTTTTTTTTTAATTTTCAATGTCTATATTTTTCTGGGAGTGGCAGTTTCAAATCAAAATATTTTACTTTACTCTCTGTTTTCATGTGGATAAGGAATTTTAGGCACTATTATAACAAATTATAACAGCGAAGCGATCTTTATTTGTGCAGTAAAGAACAAACAACAAAATCAACCTGCAATAACATTTTTCCTTTGGGCCAGTGAAAGCCTGCTTAAAAAGGGGGAAGAAATAGATATCTAAAATTTTGGAAAACACAATAAAAAATATTTTACAATGAATTCAGAATTATTAAAAGCTCTTTTCAGACTTCTCTTTTATAATTGCAATATTTTAGTTGCTTCGCAATATTATAGATAAGAGAAAAATTATTTTTTTTTATCAAAATCATTGCATACACTTGATTTAAAGCAAACTTTATTTATATGAAAAGTTTTGTTATATTTCCGAAAACAAAAAGATACACATTGTGTTGCAGATCCAAAAAATTAAAAAAACAAAAAAAAAATAATCACAACTTAACGACAAAAAAAAAATGCAAAAATTTATGAGAGAGCTAAGGACAAACATTTAAAAGTTTGTGTACAGGAAATTAAAACATTTTAAATGAATTGGCAACCATGCCAACCAAATCTTGAATTATTGACTGGTCATAAAAATATAATCGTATGAACAGAAAGATCCTGATGATAGTTTGGTGTACAAATTTGTAACTTTGATATTTATTTGTCTTTACAATGCTACAAAATCCTTCATCCTCTAATACTTTAATATTTATTACAGTTTTCATTTTGTTTGCTGAAAATGAAAAATAACAATAGTTGCTTAACAATACTAATATTTTTGTTTGTATAAAATTTCTAATGAAGTTGTTTTTAACATTTGTATGTGTTATCGTGGAAAATAAATTATTGAACAGAATTCGAATTCTATAAAAACATTTTAAAGTCAATATGTATTAAATTTTTGCAAATAAATTTAATAAAAATTATATGTGAATAAATATAACTTTGTGGTTAACTAGAGTTAAATTTTCGACAGTTGGCTTTATAGCTTCTAATTGGAGTAATTTCTAATTTTCTTATTTTCATTTGAAAGTTACATGGGTGTAGCGTACCAAAGAATACTTAAAACAAGCAGAATACTACTTTCGCCTATTAAGTTATAATATGCAATTTTGGAAATTTTAACTTTAGAACATTTTTTGTAATGGTTTTAATTATTACTTTTTTTTTTTAATTGTCGTAAAAGTTGACAATGAGTACTCAAACAAACGCTAAATCCCCGCTGGTTTACCACAAGGTTCAGTGTTATCCCCTGTTCTGTACTCCATATATATATCAGACTTTAAAACACTAAGAGATCAATCCTCAGCGCTGTATGCAGATGATACGGCTCTAATAGCAAGTGGAAAAATTTCAAACGCTATCATTAAAAAAATGGAAAAGACTTTAATTGCAATTAAAAGATTTTTTGAAAACTGGAAAGTCAAATTGAATGATATGAAAACACAGGCAATCATATTTCCATTTACCAAATCGCTAAAGCGAATACCTTGTCGTAGACTATCCATTTTGGGGACGGAAATACCAATGTTAGACTCCGTTAAATATTTAGGGATAACGTTGGATAAAAATTTGAGTTTTAAGCAACACGTTCTCTAAACTTGTGCTAAAGCTATCACTTGTGGAAGAGCTCTTCTTCCACTACTTAATCGAAAATCAACTCTTCATTAGAAAAACAAATTATTTCTCTATAGAATGTGTATTAGACTAATTATATCCTGTGGTTGTCAAATAAGGTCTACTAGATGTGCATAGACTTACCTGAAGAAGCTGCAGATTATACAAAACAAAAACTTAAAAATTATATATAATCTGCATAGGCGTTACTCCACAACGGAGTTACACAGAAATTTTAAGAAAGATTTATTGGAAACGCTATTTTTCAAATTGACACAAAGATTCAATCATCGCAACAGATCTTCGGACTATGATTTGATTCGAAATTTATACGTTTGACCTGTTTACCAATTCTCAATAATGGAGATCGAAAAAGGATCAATATTGAAAAATCATTTCGGAAAAAATTTTATGTAGATTTAAGGTTTTAACTATCTTTTTTTTTCCCTTAAACTTTTAATATACTTTTAATATAGTTTAAATGTACTTCTTTTTATAAAATTGTTTAACTATTTGCTGTAATACTACTTAGTAATCTCTCAATCTTTGTATATATAATATTTTTGTATTTTAATGGTATGATGATAGTAAAAATAAAACAAACAAACAAACAAACAATGTTTTTTTTTAAATTACTTTAAATAAACCAAAAATAAGGTCCTAGCCTAATTTGGTGTAGTTATGAATTTTTTTCGCTTAATATCACATTTTTTAAATTCTAAACGTATCATAAGCTTCATAAATCACACGTGAAACTTATTTGTATAAAAGCACACCCACACACACACACGCACACACATTTGCATAAAATAAAACGAGTACACATTAAAAATATTAGGAATATTAGGAGACTGCAAATTATATATTTATAAACAAAATTAATTTCTTTGGTATGCAAAAGCTTAGTTCTTAAATGAAATGTATATTATGATTGTGATTATAGTAAAATAAGTTGCAAATACTTTAAAAATATTTAATATTATTTAGCAAAATCATTGACAGTGTTAATAATTATAATCAAAACTGTTACTTTGTATCTTAAAAGTTTCATGGAATACATTAGCATTTGTTTAATAATTAGATGAACTATAGGGTACTTGAGCACATTTATTTCAATCAAAAATAAACTTGGGTAGTTTATTCGTTATTCCCTCAGCAAACAAGGATTGTTTTTGCATTAAGGGTTCTTGTTCAAAATAAGTTTCTTCAAATTAGGCGAAAGTAATGTTATAATAGGACTGTGAAAGCTAAACAGTGGTATTTTCTTAATATTATATATTTTCTTAACCATGCCCAATAACATACAGTTGCGGATGCGTCTTGCTTAAGTTTTGAAAGAAACTAATTAAGTAATAAAGTAAACGAAAAACTGGGTATGCTGTTTTTTAACTGCGTATTATTCTAAGAAAACGTATACATGCAAGACAACAACAACTTTTTAGTAACAAACTGCGTTTAAATCTTATACACCCAAGACAACAACAACAACAACTTTCTATTTAGTTAACGGCGTAGTCTTCTAAGAAGGTATCTTAGCAGCACAAAAACAACCAACAGGCGCCTATACATTGAATGAACAAAATAATAACAAAATGTGATACAAATGAAGTAAAAAATTCTTTATTTTTCTAGACCTGTAGCGGACAAATATAAAAGACAGCATCTGAATAGTTAGGTTAGGTAGTTAGTTAAAACATAAACCTAGTGAAGTAATAGCTTGCATCTTTAGTTAGTTGTTCTGTAGCCCCAACGTACAAATCTTACTTTGTGTGTAGTTAAAGTAAATAAACTTGTAAATAATTTAAAAACTCTAAATTCGGGGGTTTTATTATTTTGCAATAAAAAACCCATTAATAACTCAGTACAATGTTCAGAAGTTGTTTATGCTTTCGTATTTGTACAATTAAAGACAAAAAATTCTACCTGCATTAGAATCACTAACTTGTTTTGCAGGAGAGTGCAGTAATTTGTTTAATTGTATGTGTATTATTTTGTAGTACCATTGATTTTGCTAATTTGCGTTAACATATGTACAGTGACAAATCATATTTCATTAATCCTGCTAATATAAAAGGTAGTCTCTAAAAAAAAGTGATTTCATTACGACACGTAAGTGTTGTTTTCAATGTTTTTTTTACTATTAAATCATTAGCCTTCCCCTTTTGTAGTAACTAGTCAAATACTTTATCCTTTACACAAAGTGTAAAATGGTTTTCGCTTCAATGTGTGGCTATCTATCACAGCCCTATATGTCTTGGTAGTAATAGATAGGTTGTTTTCTCTAGAGTAGTATAGCCGCTTAAACAGCATATACTAAAAACTAAAGGGTTTTCTTTAAGTGATATGATATTCATAAAAATTTTGTTATTTAATACCTTGAGCAGCTTGGACGACCTTTTTAAACTTTATTTTTTGCAACTTTAATTTGTTTGCAGTTCAGTTATTAGTTAAAGAATTAAAAATATATTTTTGCATTTTTATATTTTTGTTTTATTTATTTTCCGATATTTCGTTATCTTCAGAGATCTAATATATTGTTACGTTTATACCTTTGCAAAATAAATAACACCAGTTTTTTAGAATTTTTTAAATTTATAACAATTTTAACTACAAAAGTTGACACTTCAGAGCACTTTACTTAAAATGCACGTCTTTACTCGATGAGGTTTAATTTT
The DNA here is from genome assembly GCA_030448955.1 of Trichopoda pennipes. Lineage (NCBI taxonomy): Eukaryota > Metazoa > Arthropoda > Insecta > Diptera > Tachinidae > Trichopoda > Trichopoda pennipes. Next base: position 18,572 of record JASKUP010000268.1, read on the forward strand.
ATAGTGATTGATTATCCACTCAGATGCTTCCCTATTTATAGTTGTCCATTTAAAGTCTAGAAGATTTAAGAATCTTCTACTCCCTTTGTATCGTATTTTGTTGTATGTTGTTTAATCGATGTATAGGCGCCTGTATTTTTTATGCTGATCAGGTTTCTGTTTGGGACTTATTTCAATACATTTGTTGTTGTCATTTGTAGAAAAGTGTTTCTTAGAAAACTAAGCAGATGGTACAACATGTATGTTTGTTGTTGTAAAATTATTTTTTTGTCTTGCGCGTTCAGATGGTAAACAGCATACATGTATTTTTTTGTCTTGCACGCCAGGCAGTTAGTAAACAGTATATCAAGTTGTAGTTGTGTGTGTATAAACTTCTACTCAGTTTGAACCAGTAGTTTGCTTTATTGCTTAATTATTTTATTTTAAAACTTGAGCATGACATAATATATTTGATTTTCATTGCGAATTGTAATTGGTTTTAAGGATAATTTAATATTATTAAAGTTATTCTAGCATTGTCCGTTGCTACCCGTGGCTTATTTTCCATTTGTCTAGAGATTAATATAATAATTCCGGCATCAAAATGTCTGGCATTATTGGCAAACCAATTGTCATTTCTTTTTTCCTTTTCGTTAAACTTGTCTACAACATCTACTATCTGTTACATCTGTATGTAAAAAGATAATAACTGAATAAAAATATTGTTTGGTATCCTTGTATATTGTTTCAATATATTTTTCTTCTTTTCAATACTTAAGTTGTGTAAAACATTGACCAAGAATTGACTCAATCTATATGACAGAGAATTTCCTGATAAAAAAGTAGAACGTAAAGGGATGTCAGTTTTGTGTGTTTTTGTTAAGCCATAAAGTCTAGGTGATATCACAATTTTGATGATTAGTTTACATTTTTAATTTTCTTCTTTAAAAGCTTATTCTCTTTTTCAAACAACGTTATTCATTTTTCATTACCACCACTGTCTTATATCCCTTAACAGCGTTTAATATTAGTAAATCTTTATTTTTTCTTTTAAAATCGTTCTGCCTGCCCCACTGTGTCAATTGTGAATTTTTCCCTCTCGTTATGTTTGCATCTGTGTAAGTTGCCAATGAGTGATATTAGTTGTGAATAAGTGATATTAGTTTTCTTCTCGATATTACTTGTAGTTCTCGGTCTTCAAATTTCTCCATCTACAAAGCATTTAAATAAAGGGAATGTCTTCGTTGTAATTGAAAACACAAACTTTAACCCAAGTCAGAGTAGCCGCCGTATTATTTGACGGCATTTCCTTGTACAATTTATTATTCAGCCAGTCTTTGGTAAATATCTCTCTTTTTTTAAATCATCTCCTCAGTTTTCGAATGAGTGCTTTTCTTTTGTGGCGATAATTCTTCTTCTACGTAACTTGCATAAATGTTTTTCTCACTTTTCTATTGTTTGCCTTGCTTAAAATTTTAATGTATCATTAGTTGTAATATTTTAGTGTGAAACTTGTAAATATTTTTTGAACTTATACGAAGACATTTCAAACTTGCAGAGTAGCAACAACTAAAAAACATTATAAAACTTAAAATTTAAAGGTGCACCATAAGTGACCAGATTTCCATGTGCGTAGCTTTGTTTCTGTATTTAAGTATTTTTATGTCTGCTATAAGACCAACTGCAAAACTGATGCGATTTAAACGCATATTGCTTTAAGTTTGTTGCCTGTGGTACACAGGCATTCAGAATTTATACTCCGTAAATATATAAATATGAGCTAAAACAACGAGCTAAAAAATAAATAAAAACTGTGTTTTATAGAGAGAGAGTTATTTGGCCTTATCTTGTAAGTTAAGGCACACTCTTGACCTTAGCACCTTAGTTGCTATATCTGCTGTAACAATAAGGCTGATGTCGGAATGCGAGCTACAAGCGAAGCTATAATAAATACTACTCTATAACACGCTTTAAATCACTGCATTTGGTTTTCTTATGACTTCGATCAATAGATTGAGAGCGAAGCTTGATGCATTTTGTGTAATAGTTTCTAGTGCGTTGTAGGTGCAAATCTTTTCTTTGTTTATTTTTTATTTTGCGTTAATAACTTGATTTTTAGTAAATATATGTATGCATTTTAACATTTGGATATATAAAATTTTTATAAAAAAAGAAATAAATAAAATAAAAATTACCTAATATTTTGCTAACAGTTTTTATATCAAACCCTTAACTAAAAATCGATTTCGAAAACTATTTGTTAAGTTTATGTAAACACGGCTTTATAAAGACTTCTGTGTTCGTAAGACATTAATTCTTGGTTCTGTTGATTCTCTAATGTGTATAAGGGTTTGAGTATAGGGTTCGATAAAAACATAAATTCGTGATAAGATTTACATCTGCACCTGGCTGTAAGCCTTAATCAGATGGTGATCAAACCACTGGGAATGAAAAGTAACGTCATTTACGCCCTAGGAAGCCGAGGACTAATTCTAGCAACAGGTCATTCCTAGTTGCAATTTCAGAGATTCCAAAGCAGGGCTGCAAACCACTACTCCTTGCTGAAGAGTTGGATACTATCCAAATCCTGATTCAGAACGCAATAATCAGTCCTACCTCAATAATCACTTAGTATACAGCTAAAAGGCTAAAAAGACAATTAGCGGAACTCTGGGGCTTTACTGACTCCCGTCAGTGCATATAGTGGATTTTCCAGTTCACACCCTGCTTGCCTTCAGGGTACTGAGATTCCTTATACCCCCAGCAGTACAGGTCTGGATGGTCAAGTATTAAAGACCGAAAAATGTGCCTCCGGGGGGGGGGAGACCCGAAAGTACAGAGTGTGATTTGTTTTACATCCGCGCCTGACTATGGAGTCTTAATCAGATGGTGGACAAACCACTTTGTATAATTTGGAACGTTATACATACGTCCTAGATAGCCGAAGACATAATTCTAAGCAACAGAACCACCTAGCTGCAACTTGAATAATTCCAGGGCAGGTCTACAAACTATCACACCTTGCTAAAGAGTTGGAGACTTTCCAACTCCTGTCCAGAACACATGTAAAGCATGCTCACTGGACTGGATCATTCACTTTGCGTGTCATTATCAGTGAGATGATCCTGGCCACCATAGAAAACCATTGGATATGAGGCCGCAAAATCACAACCACCACGATGCTCCCACATAGGGGCCAACCTCAATGATCAGCCAGAGAACTATTAAATGTCTAAAGAGACAAATAATGAACTCTGCGGGTCACTGATCCCCGTGGAAATAAAGTGGAGTTTCCAGTTGACTCCCTGTCTGCCTTCAGGGGACTGGGCTCCCTTTTTCCCCCAGTTTCACAGGTCCAGATAGTTGAGTACTCTATAAGAACCTATAAATGTGCCCCCGGGGGGTACCCGAAAGTACACCATGTAGTCAATGTATGAGTAAAATAAATTTTAAATACATGAACGTATGTAAGGTCGGCATGCACATACGCTTAAAATTCGCCACCATTACGAACGGTAATAAACAAATTCTTTAGCTGTTATTTTACGCTCCTACCATTTACGCATCTGACAGTTTTTTTTTTATTTTCACACGCGCATACACTCACACACACACACATACGCACACATATATACGTGCAAAGTTTGGCTAATGTGCTATGTGATTTTGTTGCTTAATATTTTTTAATGTTGTTAATGTTTCAATGGTTGCCTGTTGTAAGTTGCTAGCTATATTATTCCGTTATATTTGTTGCTACTATTGTTAGACTTGCTATTTATGTAAATTCCGGATGTTTGCGTTACCGCTTTAATTTTAACTCAAATTGTTGTTACTATATCAACACAAGTACAAATAAATAACTTTATTACTATGTGACGTCGTATGATGGGTAAGTGATAAGTATGTCTGTCTGACTAACTGTCTGACTGAATGACTGTATTTGTGCCATTATTGTATGATAATTTTTTATTTTTTGAATTTTTTTTTGTCGCACACATGATGTTATTATATTGTGTACCATTATAACTTTTAGTTTATGTGAAAGTTAATGCATTATATACATATGTGTATGAATGAATGTGTACATCTGTGAAGGTGTTAGTTGTTATTTTATTATTTATATTGTCTCATGACGGATATTAACATATTATTGTTGCTACTTTTCGCGCTCGCTCATATTCAGAATTGCCGAACATCTATTAAAACGTTTACGTGAATACTCAAACAAACATACATACACGTTTACACACACACACACACACATTATACTAACATTTATTTATTGTACACCTTGTATGAATTATGGCAACAATAACGTATGACTATGACACATCAACACAAGATACACAGGGTAACATATTGCATTGCTTACATCCGCACTAACCTTGACTTCCTTCCTTTCTTTTACTGATGATCATCATTATTACTCTCTGTTCTGTTTATGCTTTCCATATGTAGATTCCTTTTAGCTTTAATATAAGTATGTTGGTAGTACAATTTAAAATTTATCACTCTAGTAATTATTAATAAAAAAAATATACATACATAGAATACAAAGAATTAAGAAATTAATCCCACAGATTTTTAGTCGAATTTAAATTGGTCGTTCGCTATTAAGCATGCTAATAACTCAAAATATATTTTAAGTGATTATTATTTATTTAGAAATCACAAGTATAATAAATTAAAGTGTTGTTTGTTTGAATGAATTAAATGAACATTTTATTAAATAAAAGCAAGTTATAGAAGGTTATGAATAAACAAAACAAATTTAACAATTATTTATCATATTATACAATGTTAAGCATAATTATAGTTATATTTAACAATAATTTGTTAGACAACCAATGATTCCAATAACATCAATACTATTATAATAAATTAAATTGTGACTTACTTAGAACCATATAACTCGATCGCAGCAATTATTTTTGAATTTAAAATAATATCTGACACCTACAAGTATGCCGGTTTTAAAACACAATGACGAAAAATATCATACGCAGCAGGAGAAGTGTGAAATACTAGCACAGTGTTTTGGTTTAAATCACTCTATTTCTATAAATCTCAGCGATACTTCTACCATATATAAGTTAACAGCACAATAGATCATTTTAACGCCACAAATGCAAGTGAAGATAACTGCCTGTGTGTTTCAACAAATAAAATTTCGTCATTAATAAAAAATCTTAAACTAAGAAAAAGTCCAGGTGTAGATGGAATAACGAACAGGTGGTTAAAATTATTGCCAAGAAAAGGAATCAGTTTTATTACAGAAATTATTAATTCGTGTCTTCGGCTGCATTATTTTCCTAAAATTTGGAAGTATTCGAAAGTGGTGGCAATAAGAAAACCTAATAAACCTGCTGAAAGTCCGCTTTCCTATAGGCCAATTAGTCTCTTCTCCTCTTTAAGTAAAATACTAGAAAAAGTTATGAAGGAAATAATTATCGAATTTACCGAAACGCACAACATTTTACCAGCATACCACTTATTAGACTACGTGAAGCTATAAGCACAAATTTATCACAAAAAAGGTCTACGGGTATGATCGTATTGGACATAAAGGCTGCTTTTGACTCTGTTTGGCATAACGGCCTTCTTTAGAAGATGATAGGACATCAGTATCCGCCATCATTAATTAAGATGGTTGCGAGCTTTCTTTCTTTTAGTGTTCTTATTGGTTTACGTCATTCCAGAGAAACTGTGTTATTAGCTGGCTGTCCCCAGGGATCATGTCTGTCACCAATATTATATAATATATATACAGCTGATTTTCCATTGCTTGACGGCTGCATAACTTCTATCTTTGCGGATGACACTGCTATACTCAGCTCTGGAATATATTCGGCCGACGTGTTAGCTAAATTACAATCAGCTCTTGTTGCAATAAATGCATATTTCTTAAAATGGAAAATTCTCATTAATCCACAAAAAACGCAGGCTATATACTTCTCAAGAAGAAGAAAAGTATGTTACTTACCTCAGTGTAGTATAAGCTTTAACAATACGGAAATTCCCTGGATGGGCAATGTGAAATATTTAGGAGTTTTTTTTTGGATCCTAAACTCAAATTTAAGTGCCACATACCACGCACTATCGATAAGATCAACAACTTAATAAGGCTCCTTTATCCCTTGATAAATAGAAATTCCAAACTCAGCATCCATAGCAAAAATTTAATATTTAAAACAACGTTTCAGTCGATAATATTTTACGCTACACCTGTGTGGTCTACATCGGCATATTATCAAATCAAAAAACTTCAAATTGCTCAGAATAAGCTGCTTAAAATGATGTACAAATTGCCTTGGCATTATTCCACTCAACGTTTACATACTCTAGCAAACGTTGATCTTGTTAAAAATAGAATTTCAAAACTTACTGCGAATTTCAACTTAAGATGCCTCAACTCAGAATTTACACATATTAATGAACTCGCTTCATCATAATTTTTACGTTCCCTGTTCCTTAGTTTAAGTTCTTCCTATCCCTCAAAAATTTGTAATAAGGTTTTTGAAAATTTTTCCTTAGTTATCAAATATAGTAAATCTACACTTACAAATTATAAAAACATTGTATATATACTTAAGTAGAAAAGGATCTAATCCTAACCTCTTTGCGAATTTATCTAATACAAATTTTTTGTAATTAATAATTTTGTGAAATAAATTGAACTGAATTGAAAAAAAAAATAATATCTGATTACACATATAAGCAATATTATAGCATCCACGTCTCGATATAGATGATATTTTTAAATAAAGAAATTTTGTAAATATTCGGCGAAAAAATCAAATAATAGCAAAGTACTTAACGTATCAATTCGTCATTATTCTGAAAAGAAATGTGTAAATATCAACTTTTACACATCCTCGAACGTGTTAAAACCATTTGCCATAGACTGAAATGTTTCAAATATAGAAGACAGTTGTGGATATGAGAATGATTATTTGGATGACAGCAGTGGTTGGCACGTTGTTGATGCCTTCTAATATCATAAATTTCTATGTTAATACAATGATGTGTAAAAAAATAATCCTTTAAAAATTACATAAAAGAAAGAAAAAATTAATGCATTTAAGTAAATTTTGTAAGTCGTTTTTTTTGTCGTAACCTAGTTCAGATGCAAAGCTTATTTCAAGAAGTTTTTGAATTAAAACTACCTCAATTCTGAAGGCAAAAACATGCCAAGAACTGTAAAAACTTCAGCACAATGAATACGTATTACGTTACATTATTACGTTACATTTTTATAGGGACACCATTTACTTCTTAATTTACTTGCCTTAGTATTTGTTGTTAAAGTGCCTATACAACTTCATACCCTATGATAATTTCAATTGTCTATGTTTATAAACAAAACTAGAACTTTAACAGTAAACACTATTATATTTCTTGTAGATATCATAGAACTGTGTAACTTCCAACATTTTGTATTAAATAGATTTTCAGTGTCTAATACACAAATTTATTTTTAATAAAATCATTAAATTGACTATACGTGGTAAAGCCAGTTAGTTCCTTTGGCCATTTCAGTGATTGTTGAAACTAAATCGTCAGGGAGCTCTAAAGCACATTTTAGAGAAGCTAAAGCTGCTTTTTATATTTAAAAAACTTAATTTTTTAATATATCATCATATGTGTTCCTTGCATAGAGAAACCGAGGTTTGAAACCAAAGAGTCAAAGTTTGATTTTCCAACTGCTGGCTGTCAACCTCAAGATATTAAGGCTTGGTTCATTCATATTGGATAAGCATAAAAATATTTAGCAGGCACACTATGAATTAAGTTTTGCCATTATTCTTTATATACTTTCTGAATACCGTGATCATATTAGACAATTTTTCTGCAGTTATTTAAATTAGGAGCCATCGAATCGTTGCTATTAATTTTAAAACTAGCTACGTAGTGTATAATAAATAATATTAATAGAAGCTCGCTGATGTTATTGTTTAATTTTTTTTTTTTGTATTCAGCATGAATTATAAACACACATTCATCACCATCAAATGCAGCACATGTTTTATTTAACCCACACCGAATACACTGCAATCTTCAGCTGATATTTATTTTTATTTTCTTTTGGCATATAAAGTATCTACTGCTCATTTTCCATTTTGTTTTCATTTTTTTTTTTTTGTTTTCTCATACTCACTCAAATAATACATTTTTTCATATTTCCTCCCATTTAAAATACTTATGTATATGTAAGTAGGAGCACGTATACATAAATATATTGTTGGCAACTTATGGTTGCTTTATTCTCCACCACTTTTCAATATACATTTTATCTGTCGATGAGTATGTGTTTGTCTGTATGTCACATAATGTTGTTAAATTTGTTTAAAAGTTTCTTTTTTAACTTTACCCTTCGTTAGCTTGTGTGTGTGTGTGTTTATGTTGTTATTGTTGTTCTACTAAATAGTGCATCAATGATAATTTGTTTCTATAACACACCCATACACATCCACACACATTCAAGAACATAAAATTTTTGTCCATGTGTTTATGTATGCAAAGTATCGGTGTGGCTGTGTTAACATTGCTTAACACATTTTATATGTTTGTATTAAATAAAAAAAAAGTGTATACTTTCATATATTTCATTTTTTAATATGATTTTTCATAATGTATTCTTTATTTTATTTTTTTTTTTTCGTTGCTGTTATTCTCTGTATGCTGTTGTTTTTGCTATTATTTTTCTTATTATAACAAAAGGCTGTTGTCACTTTCCTTAGTTGCATATTTACCATATTAAAATTTATTATGCCCAACTACATATGTCTAAAATAAAATACACTTGCATGATATTAATTATACAGTGAGAAAATTAATTGTTCAACGCAATGTATTTATATTTAATACATGTCCACAAGCACGTTTGACTACATTTTTTTTTAATAATCATCAATCAATGAAGGAAATTTACCAAAATAAAAATTTCTCTTTATCTTTTACTTATATAGAATTAAGCTGCAATAAAGTAATTTCAAAACAAATTGGCAATTTCTAAACTGCTTCTCCGGTTGAAACAAAAAGGTAATGAAGACATAGTCGAATTGAAAATATGTGTTTAAGTAGGATTACTCGCATATGTTAATTTTGAAAGATCCTGTAAATTTTTGCTGATCATCAAAATGAAAAGGAATTAAGACTTTGAGAATCCATTACAAACCCTAACATAACAGTTGATCCTAAATTCATTATTCATTATCAGAACGAGTAGAGTGGACAAATATAGAGAACAGTTTGTAGGCTTAGACAATTCAAATTATGAAATTCTAATACAGGGTTTTGCAACAAGAAATACGTCTCCTAAAACAAAAAAATTAGATTAAGATGATTCAAATTCTTATTGTATTACGAAGAGAAAATTATGAATTATGAAAGAAAAATTATATTTGGTAAATGTGCACCACGACCGCGCTGACAGATGTCGATTCTTTCATCAAAGTTTTTAATCACTTTTTGGCAAAATGGATGTCCTAATTCGTTAATCACATCACGATCGAAGCGTTTTCATCCTTATAACTCAAAAAGGATGAATACGCTTCGATTGACTTCATATAGACTCTGTCCTTACATTAGTTCCACAAAAAATAATCCTGTGGTATTAAATAATACGATCTGACTGGCCACTTAATGACTGATTATCGTGAAATTATGCGATTGGGTAATTTGGTTTGCAATAATGCGATCACTTCATTGCCTGTGTGACATGTGGCATCGTTCTGTTGAAACTACATGTCAGTGATATCCACGGCGCCTAAAATAGGCCAATAGACCATACAGTGACACGAGGAGAATGCAAAGGCTTCTCAATAATCGCTCTAGAACTTTCAGGCGCCCAAATGCGGCAATTTTGCTTGTTTAAAACACCCTGACAAATTAAAATGTGCTTCGTCTGAAAAAATGATTTTTTAAAAAACACCATCCGGTTGTTGAACGAATTGAACGAATCTACGGCAATGTGAATGGTCGGTCGGCATCAATTCCTGCACCAGTTGTACCTTGTAAGGCTTCAACGTTGAATCATGCAAAATTCGTCATGTGGTGGTTTTGGATAACCTGAATTTGAATCTGCTTCAACACTGTGACTCTCGGCTGTGATGTTTCCAGTTGAACGATCCGATCGAACACGCGTTGGTATTCGTATATTTTTTAACGAGCCTGTCAACTCAAATGTAACGATTAAATTCTTAATAGCGGTCTCAGAAGAATAATTATGTTGTCCGAAAATATCACGATTTTACGAAATGTAACTTTAACAGAAGCAGTGAATTTTAATTACTTAAATGCGTTTCTACTACGAATACCACAAAAAACCATTTGTAAAAACTATAATATTGCTGGTGTTGCCACAATGTAAAAACAAACTTCTTGTTGAAAAACGCGATATAATGAAATAAAACTGGAAATACGAAATACTATTCAGAATTGCTCTTTTGAATCCCGTTTCAATTTCTTCAGCAAAGCTCGGATTTTGAAATAAATGAAATTTTATTAAAGAAAAAATGGATAAAATGCAAAGATTTTCAGCGGTAACTGATTGCTAAAATAGAGATAAAGTAGTTTTTTAATGAAACCAGGGACATTTTGTTAAAGTTCAAGTTTGAAATCGTATATAATTAAGCAATCACCAGTTTTTCTTAACTTTAAAATTGCAGTTAAGTTAAAAATGTTCGTATGTTATGATATATCGAATTCATTTTTTCATAAGAATTTAATTCTCACTGTATCTTCATCAAAATATGCTGTAACTTTTCTTAGGTGTTGGATGGTGTATGTGCTCTGAAAATTTACACATATTTATGTATATTTATGTTTATATGTAGATTATTTAACTTTAGCTGCCAATGATATTGCTGATGTTTGTTAAGTTAAAGTGTTTGCGTGGTGTATATGGATGGCTTTTAATATATAATGCTCGTAAACAATTTGGTTTTTTTTTATGTTTTTAAAGGATATCTTTGAAATTTCTAAAAATAACTTTTTAATGCATGAGTTACTATTTTTATACTTACACACATTAATATTTGTGTTTATGTTTATATTAAATATATAGATAAAAAATATTTTTTTTTTAATTTAAAAAAAATTTTAATTATAATGTATTTTGATTTATATTATTTTTAAAAGGAATTTAATATGAACAACGAATACTATTTAAAAAATATTTTATTTTTACATATTTTTTATTTTAATTAATGTATTATTTAATTTTAATATTCCATTGTAGCCGATAGTCTTAATTACTAGTGCTTTAGTTCTTAATATTTATTATAAATTTAATTAGATGAAAAAAAAAAATAAATAAATAAATATCCCATTGTACGAAACTGTCAGTTGTAAGATTTCATTTATTTTCTTCTCTAGTAGGTTTTATCAATGAAGTAATACAAGTTAGGCATTTGCAATTTTTTACAGAAAAAACTTAAAAGTAAAAACTAATATGGTGTATGTAGTGTTATATTCGCTATAATGACAAGTTAGTTCAAAAACCAAAATTTAAACCTCAAAAAAATTTTTTAATTTTATACAATGAAATATTTACTTAAATACATCAAAGTAAGTTGAAGATTTGAAAAAAAAGTAAACTTTTCAGAGAAACTTTTTCTTAGAAAAAATATAATTTCAGAAATGTTTATTTCTCAGAATGGTTGCCCTAGATTCGTTACTTAACCCATTAATGCCTGACTTCCGATTCCGTTGTCCGATTTTGAATAAATTTCACACAGGTAGTATTAAGAGCATTTATATTGACGTAATATTTTTTGTTTTTTTTTATCTGTTAAGCATCAGCCTATAGGTATTTTTCTACCCACTTAGGCTTTAACGTGTTATAAAATAAATTTTTTTATTTTAAAATATTAGCTGGAAACGAGTGGCAATAAACGTTTTTATTCTTTCTTTTGATGTATATCAGGTGATTTTATCTATTGTTTCCTTATATGTTGGTTAGTATGTGATGTGTGTGGCGCTCTTTGGGACTCCCCCACTTTTTGTAAGAGCAAGTGAAGTTAAATGCAATAAAATAAGTGGTTGATGCAATTCTAGTGTAAATTGATACTTCACTGTTGTAGCTATGCATTGCATTGTAAATCGTGAGTCAGTAATATACAAATAATGTTTCGTCGTAAATTTTTAACCCAAATTGAACCACAAGCAGAGATAGACAGTTGGACGAGTGACGAGGAAGAAAATGAGCTGGGCCATAAAGCTAATAAAATAAATTTTGTAAAAAATCCACCGGATAAGGTCGATAATATTAGTGACAGATGATAATCTTCCAACTCTTCGTGACAAAACTCAATTTCCTAATGAAACGTCTGGCCATTTTGAGATTGAGTACAGTTATGATGATAACGTGAATCTAACAATGTCTTCTGAAGTAATGGAAACAGAGTATGACCTTTTTAATACGAATAATGAATCGCAACCATCTACATCGAAGTCAAAACAGTTGTGATAAGCAACCTTTCGATAATGAAAAGATTGCTCAAAAAGCTTTGTACGAAATAATTGGTAAGTTGTGTGAAATACCTTCTTTCTCATGCTACTTTTAGCTTCGGCAGATTCGTATATACTGTTACAAATATGGGAATGTTTTTTCGATAAAGAAGTCATAAATGTTATTGTCGAAAGAACCAATGATTATGCTGGACAAAAAAACATTTCTGATTTTGTTACTTCAACTACAGAAATGAAAACATTTGTTGGAATATTGTATCTTACAGGATATTATACTTTGCCGACAATCAGATCATACTGGTCACGGTTGAATGATAATTCGGTATGTACTCAGATTATTCCACTGTATTTATACAATACTGAAATTTTTGATTTAGGTGGTTACAGTGATGTCGAATTTCTTGGGAGTAGAGCCGATGTGCCGAGCAAGAAGATTCGATCGGAAAAATCGGAAGATGGTAACAATTGAGCAACCACATCTTATACACCAATACAATCAACGAATGGGTGGAGTTGATTTGTTCAATAATGCTATGAACAATTATCGCATACAAGTACGCGGAGAGAAATAGTATTGGCCGCTACTCACTAATGCTATGGATGCTGGTATAGTGAACGCTTGGAAGCTGCACTGCATCTGCAGAAAAGTTGAATACTTGCCACCCTTGAGTCACCTCGATTTTTGGATCATTGTCGTTGAAGCATTGATAACAATTTCTGAAAATCGTAGCTATGCTTATAGAAAACTTGTGAGGAATGCGCAAATAACGTCAAAGCGAATGGATAAAGTTGATCACATAGTTGACCAGATTTCATGTAGGCAAAAAAAAAATATTCATAAAATAAAAACAATCTAAATAGTAATAAATCTATTATACCACAAGTAGTACTCAATGTAAATACACATATATATATATATATATATATATATATATATATATATATATATATATATATATATATATATAATAAAATCGCACAAACAACAAATTTTTACTTAAAAATGAAATTCGTGTTTGATATATTTTACAACCCCTTTATTCCGACGTGGGTATTTAAATACCCATGCTATAAATCTGAACCTGTAGCCCAGAAGATCTATGCTCTTGATTTTTTATTTATAGATAGAGGACTTGCAAGGCTATAAAACCATAAAAGGGTTTTCGTACAATCCACTCCTAAAATTTTCCAGAGCCAATTATGTTGAAATTTTTTCACTTTATAAAATTGCCGACTTTTTACACTCTAATTTCCCCAGAACACATGGCCATATATGGCTATCCAATTTTTTTTAACTAGTTTCAGTCTTCCGCTATCATTGAAAACAGATTTGCGATGATTGTAGAATTTTTTTATTACATCATCGTTAATGCGTCATGGCTTTAAATACGATTAAACTTAAGCTAAATTAAATGAAATTAAAGATAAATTAGCCATTCATTTTCGTTAGTTTTTTGTTGGGGTTTCGTAGGTTTTGCAATTTTCACAGAGGATATCTTACTGTATTCACTATAATAGTAAATACTAAACAATAAAGAGTGTTTCAAAAGTGGCGTAATATTCATAAAAATATTGATATATATTAAAGCGTTAAACTAACGATATAATTAGGGTGTTCTAAAAGCTTCGTGGCTTAAACGTTTATTATTAATTTATAACTTTTGTAGTTTTTTAATCGACCTTTTTTTAACTTTAATAAATATCTCTTATTCTTTTTTACGGTCTTCTTAAAATTAATAAACAATATATATTTTTTTCCTTTCGATATTTCGCTTTCCTATGGAAAGCTTCAGGAAAAAAATTTTTTTTATTTTTGAAAAAAAAAATTTTTTTTTGCGAAATATTGAAAAGAAAAAAATATATATTGTTTATTTAATTTAAAAAGACCGTAAAAAAGAATACGAGATATTTATTAATTAATTAATTATAACTTAATTATTGAGCTAAAAGATATGAAATATATAATTATTAGCGAAATAAATAAAACAATTAAGAAAATTTTATGAATTTATTTTTCTTTTATTTGGGTACGGTTTTCCGTCGACCCTCGTCAAATTTGGTTTGTGAACAAACCGGTTTCGGCTGTTTGCCATCTTCAGTGTTCCTTTCATATTTTTCATTTTAGCCTTTTTACTGCACAAAGAAGAAAATTTTAAAGAAAAAAGCTCATTAGTATTTAAAAAATTTGTGTTTGTTTAATATATTTTTATGTATTTTTAAAATTTACCCTTCACATTTTACCGGAACTTTAAATACATTCATATTTATAGAGGCAATTGCTGGTGTTGCTATCTTTCTTACTGATATGGTTATTGACGATGCAGTACAAACACGAATTATTTTTGTTTGAGCATCTTCTCAGTTTTACATGTGTTGCAGTGCAATAAAAAAAGAGGAAAATAGCTACCCTAACAAAGTCAAACAAAGTGTTTACCAACACTTTTTGATTATAGATACACTCGTATTTGTACGCAACATTGTAGAAAAGAACAAGTTGTGTTGAAAAGTTATCATTGTGTTATTGTAGTTGAAGTGTGTGTGTACTTTTTTGCTGTATTTTAATATATAAACCATACGTACGGATAATAAGGAGGCTCATAAGCATGTAAAATAATTTGGGGGAGATTTATTTCTGATATTTCAAAGTCAAGCTCTTGCTTAAAATTGGTTTTGTTTCTGTTGAATTGTACTGCAAAAATTTACGTAAATATTTTTCTTATCGCATTGTTTTGTTCTATTTTCATGTGGGCTTGTTGCTCTTATTAGAAAGTCCAAACTTGTATGTACTAACAAACGAATCGAAAGAACTTAACAATGACTTAAATCAGCAAAATGCATTTATATAAATATGAGACTACTTTCAAAACCTTTAAACAAAATTCTATTAAAAAAAATATAGATCAGTAATTTTGACGATTAATTAAATTAATTGACCAAATGATATATTGAGCAACACACTCAAATATTAAGGCAATAAATAAATTTTTACCTCATCTAAGAACAGCTGTAATTTTTTAAGTTTTCTCTATTAAATTTAAAGAAAGGTATCCGGTATTTTGCGTGTAAAAAATGTTGTTAGGTAGTTTTAGTACAGTTTTTACGATAATAAAGAAAAAAATATTGAAGCAGTTTAAAAAATGAAATAAAAACATTTTTCCAAAAAATAGTAATTTCTGCATATACTCTTGACGTTCCTTAGTCGCTACCTATTTTTAATATATTTTTTTAAATACTTAAAAATATAAAACGAACCTTTTCTGTCTCTTTGTTTAAATATAAGTTATTGTGGTCCTTACAATCTATTCACCGCTTTTAATTATAAGGATCTATTTTGAAAGTTGTAACATTAAGGTACGTAGTAGCCAAACTCATACCTCCTTAACTTTTATTGCATGAAGTGACGTGCTGGCTTCTGTTTTAGAAAATCAATTGAAATTGGAAATTAATCCTTAAATTTCTTTCTTTCATTTTCACAAGTAAACTCAAAATTTTGACAGATGCATTAAAACGCTAAGATAACCAATTTTAGATGCAATATATAGCTTAGAAGGTGATGATGGAAAAAGGTATACTTACATAATTTTATTTATACAACTGCTATAGAATATTATAATTATTAAGAGAAATGAAAAGGTATCAATTTTCAATATGTATTCTTAAAACAAATGAGCTGAGTTCTAAAAAATATATTACTTTCCTTATTTTTCAACCAACTGATTACAAAGCTAGAATTTGAAATCCGAAAATGTAATACTTATCCGGTACAAGTTTTTAAAAATCTAAGAGCTGCCATATGATAACACCAAAATTTTTTTTTTCCAATTGTTTTTAAACTTTTTATGCACATTTTAAAAGTTTAAACCAAAAACTACAGATATCCCAATGGGGAGAAAAATAATATTGACGAAACTTGGAGTCTATATACATATATAGTAGTAAAGTTTGGAAACTTTTTGTCACAAAACGTGACTTTAATTATGTTAAGGGTATAGTCATGAGAGTTTTAAATCTATTCCGAAAAATATGAAAAATAATTAACTTTATAAGCTTTCAAATTAAGATTGAGCGCCAAATTGGGTTACCCTAATTTATATACGGGTTATCGGTATATATGTAGTTTTACTCTTACCGTTATGATTGCAAATATAAAATAAACTATCACAAAAAATTATAAAGCTTTGTGGCTGATATTCAATGGCAGATACACATTTGTCATCAACAGTGTCCAAGAATAAAATTAAGATAAAATACAATAAAAATTAAGATTTGATTTTATTTTAAAATTCAAAGTTGTATTTTTTTAAATTTTTGGTCTTGCACAAAAAAAATACTTATCCTGAACGTGTCCGCCTATTGTGGTTCAAAACCAAAGCCACCTATGTAACATTCACGTCACTATAACTTATAATTTTATTTTTTCTACTTGTTGCTATAGCGTGCATAGTTTTACTCACACTATGCAGATTTAAGGTATCTAGCTGTCACAGTTAAAGTAAACAAAATTATTTTTATTAATATGAAACAAATTTTAAGAGTGAATAGCCGACTTCAGCAAATACTGCGAATCTATACAAAATTCTACTTATCAACAGATACGGGAATGCATTCAATCAGTTTAACGAGAACAATGAAATGAAATTTATTAAATCAAAAATAGCTCTTATAAATTTGTTATCCCGTGATAATCTTACTATATATATGTATATTTTCCTATAAAATGTTTATCCTCCTTGTGTAAAGGCATTTCCTCTTGTTTTT
>JASKUP010000269.1:0-24112 GCA_030448955.1 Trichopoda pennipes
CATGTAGACAAAGATTGATTTTCTTCCCTCAATTTCAGCCGTTTATATTGCGACTGTGAGAAGGTTATTATTAGTCTAGAACTTAATTTATTAATATTATTCATATACAAATGTTATTATAAATGTTATTAATATTAGTGTTGTTATGAAAAGTGAAATGTGACCTGGTTCTTATTGCATTCATTTTGGGATTTCTTTCCACAAAATAAATGTGTCACCTGAAACTCACCGATCGACACACACACGCTATGTAAATGCCCGTTGAAGGCCATTCATCAGTTGCATGTATGTAAAGTATAACAACAACAAACATAAGTGCATTGCTAGTGCATTGCACTTGAGTAATTTGATCTAAACTTTTTAGTTTGTTGTGTTAGGTATTTACATTAGGGTGGTTCCACTACATCTCCACTTTTCGCAAGAATGTTCATATAACGGTAGTTTTATGGACATTCTTTTACAAATATTGTATTATGTATTAATTTATTTAATCTTAGTTTTATTTATGTAATTATAGTTAAAATTTGTTTTTATATAGTAATTGTAATTCTAATAGTATATTCTCCCGGGGAATTAGATTAAAATTATATATTGTATAACTTAAGTCTATTTTTATTTACTACTTGGGTTTTCTTTGTTTTCTTATCTTCTATGCTTACATTATTTCTTAAGTCTATTTTCTTAATTTTATATGGACCCTTATATTGACTTTCTAATTTGTGTCCGGTATCATTTCTAAGTAAAACTAAATCTCCTACATTAAAATTATAGTCTATTACGGATTTATCATAGTCTAATTTTCGCTTATATGCTACTTCTAATCTAAATTTTGCCTCTTTGGCGTAATCGTCTATGTTATATAGAGGGGTAATTCTATCTACTTCAGAAAATTGTCGGAAATTATGTGGTGTTTTTGAGAAAATTAACTCGTATGGACAATAGCTATGAACTGAGGATGGTGTTGTGTTAAAACAATATGTAAAATATTTTAGCCATTCGTCCCAGTCAGTTTTGTCCGCTGAGATGTACGTGCGTACGTATTCATTAAAGGTTCGATGGCTTCTTTCTATCGTTCCTAATGTTTGGTGATGGTGAGCTGTTGAGTTAATTTTTTCAATTTTCATTAACTTACAAATTTCCGTTAAAATAGAATTCTTATATTCTGCTCCCATATCCGTAATGAACGTTTTTATCGGACCATAGGTCAGTATGAAATTTTCAAAAATTGCCTTGGCAATTGTTTTCGCACTTTTGTCCCTAACCGGTATAGTTACTAAGTACTTGGTTAAATCACATATTAGTGTGATTGCATATTCGTTCCCATTAAATGATCTTGGAAATGGTCCAATAGTATCCACGTACACCGTATCAAAGGCCTTACTAGGTGTTTTCGTGATAATCATTGGACTTTTTATATGCTTCATTGTTTTCGATGTTTGACAATTATGACATGATTTTACATATTCTGATATGTCCTTTGACATATTTTTCCAATAATAATATCTCCTAATCTTTTCTATTGTTCTATATATTCCACAATGTCCTCCTTCTATGGGATCATCGTGATATTTCAGCAAAATATCGAGAATTGCCTTGGCATTCTTACTGTTAATTTGGGTCACCGGATTTAGTAGCGCTACTATTAAATTATCCAAATATTTATTGCCTTTTTCCTTAAATTCATTAATTGAGACAAATTCGAAAATTTTCTCACTAGGTGCCACTTGTAATCTATTTATATTGTGCTTACCGGCCACATATTCGAGCCTAGGGAAAAATTGTCCTAAGTCAAAGTTCCCTTTAGTAAACAAATCATTAATCTGTATATATGATATTATAGATTTTCCTCGTTTGATGTAACATCTCCCGGGGGAAATCTTTAGTTTATTATATCTCCTGACGTCAGCGTTGTTCAAAGGTACATATATACTGGGCTTATCTTTATCCTTATCATTCCTGTTGTTCTTATGCTGATTTAATGTATTATTATTCTCCTTCCTATTCGTCATCGATCTAGTCGTGACTTTTAATATAGAACAATTTCTAATATTCATGTCCTTTAAGTCATTTAATGTTATTCGTGATAGAGCGTCTGCAACATAGTTATCCTTTCCCCTAAGATACTCAACCGTAAAATCATATTCCTCGAGATCAAGTCTCATTCTGGTCAGTTTGGAGCTTGGATTTTTCATAGAAAATAAATAAGATAGTGGTCTGTGGTCGGTTCGGACGAGGAAATGTTTTCCATAAATGTATGGCCGGAAATGTGTTATAGCCCAATGTATGGCAGTTAATTCCTGTTCAATTGTTGACTTATTGCTTTCACCCTTAGTGAATGTTTTTGAAGCATACGCAATTGGTAAATGTTTACCATCGTGTTGTTGTGTTAAAACAGCTCCACAAGCGTATTTACTTGCATCTGTTGTTATGCAAAATTCCCTATCGAAATCGGGATATTGTAGTAATGTGGGGCTCATTAATGCTCTTTTCAGGTATCTGAATGCAAATTCACAATCCTTTGTCCATTCGAATGAAACATTTTTCTTGGTTAATTTTGTTAAGTGCCTGGAATATTCTGAAAAGTTTTTAATAAATCTTCTGTAGTAGTTGCAAAAAGCCACAAATCTTCTAGCACCATCCGCGTCTTGTGGTGTCGGATAGTTTTCTATTATCGAGTATTTACTATTATCTGGTAATATACCCTTGTCTGTACACTTATGACCAAGATATGTAACTTCCTTCATAAAAAATGAACATTTTTCAGGATGAAGCTTTAGGTTGTATTTGCGACATAGATCGAAAACGTCTTTCAGGTTTGAGAGCATATGTTTTTCAGAGCATCCCAAGACAACTAGGTCGTCCATGTAAAGAAATGCTTGATCTGGTTTTAAACCACTAAAGGCAAGTGTCATCATTCTTTGGAATGAATTTGGAGCTATTTTTAGGCCGTAAGGTAGTCTGGTAAACCTGTATGCACCATTGTTGGTGGAAAATGACGTTAAGTCTCTTGAGTTTTCCTCTAAGCTAATTTGGTGAAATCCTGACATGAGGTCTAAACAAGAAAAATATTTTGCTCTGCCGAGCTGGTCTAGAATGTCGTCGATTCTGGGTAAAGGAAATTTGTCGGCCACTAGTTTCTTATTAATTTGTCTATAATCTATTACAAGTCTCCATCTTTTGTTCTCTGAATTTGGTAATGATTTTTTTGGTACTAGTAATATTGGACTATTATATTTTGATTGTGAATGTTCAATTATTTTATCATTTTCTAATTTTTTCACTTGATTCTCAATTTCTGCTTTGTGTGAGTGAGGTATTCTATAGTTTTTAATGTATACTGGCTGTGTATCTTTTATTCTCAACTTCTGATCATAGAAGTTGTTAGTGGTTATTGCTTCTGTTTCTAAACCGAAAATATCGCAATATGTGGTGCATAGGGTTGTTAATGTATCACTGAATTGTGGTGGAAAATTTTCCTTTAAAATGTTAAGGACTTTTTTATTTCTATTTGTTTTTATTTTGGTAGTATGTCTAATTATATTATAATCTGAGATGTTTTCGGTTTTGACTTTGCTTTGTTTAATTTTGACTATGTTGTTATTAGTGTTTAAGATACGTATGAAAGCTTTGTTTGTTGTCACTAATGTGTTTGCAATAAAAACACCTGGTTCTATTTCTTGATTTGGTATGAGTAATTCAGTATTTCGTGATGTGAGTTTAATTTCACGTACGACTTCGGATCTTGGAGGTAAAATTATTTCATCACCATTGTTCATGATTGGTATTTCTATTGGGTTTGTGATATAGGAAGGACGTAGTACAAGGTAATCACAGTCATTATTGAAATCCAAGATGCAGTTATATTTTTTCATGAAATCCATGCCGATTATTCCATCGCATGGTATTGGGAAATCATCCCCTACGACTTGAAAATTGTGTGGTATTAGGAAGTTTTTGAATCTTAGATCCAAGAATGTGCTTCCAACTGAATATATTTTACCTTGCCCTATTCCTCTTAAGGTTGTTATTTTGTTAGTGTTTATTTCATTTGGATGGAAATTTGTTATTTTTATTAGTGAAATGTCTGCGCCAGTGTCGATTAGTAGTGTTATTGGTGTTGTAGTTTTGTTAATGTGTAATTGAATGCAGAAGCATAAATTGAGATTTAAATTGTAAATATGTTTACCTATTGGATTTCTCTTAGGGGAATGTCTAGGTTTTTTGAATCAACTTCGTTTGATTCAGTTACTCTACTGTAACGTCCATTTCTGCGATTATTATTTGTTCGCTGATTGTAATTGTTAATACCCCTGTTATTAAAATTGTTGTAATTCCCGTTATTGGTAGCTTTGTTGCCATTATACCCTTGGAAGTTGCTTCTTCCACGGAATTCCGTGCGATTACCTTGCAAATTATTATTCCAAGTTGCTCGTCTTTGCCTGTAGTATAAAACGGAATTCTGTTGTCCAGTTGCTTCTGTGCAACTGTTGACAAATTTGCTTATGGCGTTGTTCATGGAATCGAATTGGCCCGCTTCCATGATAAGCTTTACTCTATCCATTGTGCAGTTTTTGGTAATAGCACTTACTGCGATTTGTGTTGAATATTTTGTAGCAAGTTCTGACGTAAGACCGTCAGATATATATGCCGTTTCTAATGATTTGGCAAGTAGTTCAATCTCACTACAATATGCATTAGCAGTTTTATTATTCTGCTTAATGTTCATCATTTTTGCGGTTAATACCTCAACGGATTCGCCTTTGACCGTACTCCTAAGTTTAGCTATGATCGACGGAATTGTGTTCTCACTGCTTATTAAATTTCTCGCTGTTCCCTTAAGCCTAGTCTTTATAAGAGAGATAGCGGTGGCCTCGTTGTTACCCTTGATGGAGTCTAATAGTGAAAGCGAGTCAATAAATGACTGTAAATTTTCAGATTTTCCATCGAAATCTGTGAGTAATTTCGAAGCTGTATTTAAAAATTCTACTATTGTTTGTGCCATTGTAATGCCTGTATTAATGTTTATCTCAATTTTCTCATGAATGTTGTCAGCTATTTTTATATTTATAGATTTTCTGTTTGCTAAATTTAGTAGTCTGTTTCGGATATCCGAGAAGAAATTTAGTGCGGCTGATGGGTGTGCTTGAGTTAGTCTGTTGTAGTTTACGTTTAATACTACTCTAATATTTTCTACACATTCCAAGAGGATTTTTAAATGTTTCTGAATGGTTTCCTGAGAGATGGGTCTATCTACATTGAGACATTTGTATGATTTATCGAATTTTACTTTAATGTTCCTACATTTAATCAAAATATCTTGCCAATCCATAAAATATTTAAGCCCTGTCTAAATTTGTGTAAAATGTGTTCATTATAAAAGTCCATTTACAAAGGAAATTTTCAATTAAATTAAATTATATTCATTCATTATTAAATTTATTTATAAATTTAAAAGAATTCTATTAGTTAACATTGTTAAAGGATATGTTATTTAAAAGTTATCCTTAAACGAATTATATTATTTTTGTTATTTCTACAATAGGTATTAAATATATTCATTATAAATTTATTTAAAAAAATTTATAAGTATATTAGAATTAATTATATAAAAAAATTTTGTGAACACGGGCGAAGTCGCCTCCGTTCCCTAAGGGTGCGCAATTAAATCGCACTCCTTTTATAAGCTAATTATTGCAGTTTAATATTATACTTATACTTATGTTTATTCTTTTATGTAGTTAATGTTGCTGTTGATGATTATGATGTTGCTGATATTGTTGACTATGTTGATGTTGGTGATATTGTAGGTTCTAAAGATTTTGTGGATGGTTTTTCCAATGTTTTCTTTTCATCTTCCTTGCCTAGTTCGGCTTTTCAATTCTGATATCCTTGTTTATTTTCGATGTTGTGTCTTTTGGCCAGACACTTCTTCTTCCTTCTCCTCTGACGGAAACTTGGCTGTCCGTCAGGAATTTAAATTAAATTTGCCTGGGTGCTCAGTAGCACTCTCAAGCTTGGCAGGATGCAAAAAATTTTCCTCCCTTAAGCCAATTTTGTCTGGGTGCTCTTATAATTTGAGCACTCTCAGATCTGGCAGGATCGCCATGTAATAAAAGCGTTCTTATTTTATTTTAATTTGTTTTAAATTAAAAAAGGTTTGTACTTTTTGTTCATTAATCTTTTTATTTTGTTCAATTATCCGTGCTCAGCTTGGAGCAGTTAAAGTTAATAAGCTCAACTAGGAGCTTGAACATGTAGACAAAGATTGATTTTCTTCCCTCAATTTCAGCCGTTTATATTGCGACTGTGAGAAGGTTATTATTAGTCTAGAACTTAATTTATTAATATTATTCATATACAAATGTTATTATAAATGTTATTAATATTAGTGTTGTTATGAAAAGTGAAATGTGACCTGGTTCTTATTGCATTCATTTTGGGATTTCTTTCCACAAAATAAATGTGTCACCTGAAACTCACCGATCGACACACACACGCTATGTAAATGCCCGTTGAAGGCCATTCATCAGTTGCATGTATGTAAAGTATAACAACAACAAACATAAGTGCATTGCTAGTGCATTGCACTTGAGTAATTTGATCTAAACTTTTTAGTTTGTTGTGTTAGGTATTTACATTAGGGTGGTTCCACTACAACACTAAAATGCACTAAAATACACTTAAATATACCAAAATAAACTAAAATATTATAAAAAACACTAAAACACATATAAATACACTAAAATACATTATAACTCACTAAAATACACTGAAATACACTTAAATATACTAAAATATACTAAAAAACTCTAAAATACAATAAAATACACCAAAATATACTAAAATATACTCAAAATCACTAAAACACACTAAAATACATTTAAATACACTTAAATACACTAAATTACACTTAAATATACTAAAAAACAAAAATACAATAAAATACACTAAACTACACTAAAATACATTATATTACCATAAAATACACTAAAATCCACTTAAATACACTAAAATACCTTAAAATAAACTTAAATACACTAAAATACACTAAAATACAATTAAATACACCAAAATACACTTAAATACACCAAAATAAACTAAAATATACTAAAAAACACTAAAACACATATAAATACACTAAAATACACTAAAATACACTTAAATATACTAAAATATACTAAAAAACACTAAAACATACTCAAATACACTTAAATACACTAAAATACACTTAAATACTTTTAAATATACTAAAAAACACTAAAACACACTAAAATACAATAAAATACACTAAACTACACTAAAATGCACTTAATTACACCAAACTACACCAAAATACACTAAAATGCACTAAAATACACCAAAAAAACACTAAAATGCACTAAAATACACTTAAATACACTTAAATACACTAAAATACACCAAAATACACTAAAATGCACTAAAATACACTTAAATACACTAAAATACACGATAATACACTAAAATGCACTAAAATATACTTAAATACACTAAAGTACAATTAAATATACTAAAATACGCCAAAATACACTAAACTACACTAAAAAACGTTAAACTGCACTAAAATACACTAAAATACACTTAAATACACTAAAATACATTATAATACACTAAATTACACTAAAATACCCTAAAATACACTAAAATACACTAAAATGTACTTAAATACACTAAAATGCATTAAAATAAACTAAATGTACACACATAACACATATAAATACACTAAAATACATTATAATTCACTAAAATACACTTATATATACTAAAATATACTAAAAAACTCTAAAATACAATAAAATACACCAAAATATAGTAAAATTAACTCAAAATCACTAAAAAAACACTAAAATACATTTAAAAACACTGAAATACACTAAATTACACTTAAATATACTAAAAAACAAAAACACACAAAAATACAATAAAATACACTAAACTACACTTAAATGCACTTAATTACACCAAAATACACCATAATACACTAAAATTGACTTAAATACACCAAAATACATTAAAATGCACTAAAATACACTAAAACACACTTAAATACACTAAAATACATTATAATACCCTAATATACACTAAAATCCACTTAAATACACTAAAATACCTTAAAATAAACTTAAATGCACTAAAATACACACAAATACAATTAAATACACCAAAATACACTTAAATACACCAAAATATATTAAAATATACTAAAACACACTAAAACACACATAAATACACTAAAATACTATAATACACTAAAATGCACTTAAATGCACTAAAATGCACTAAAATACACTTAAATACACCAAAATAAACTAAAATATACTAAAAAACACTAAAACACATATAAATACACTAAAATACTATATAATTCACTAAAATACACTAAAATACACCTAAATATACTAAAATATAATAAAAAACACTAAAACACACTCAAAAACACTTAAATACACTAAAATACACTTAAATACTCTTAAATATACTAAAAAACACTAAAATACAATAAAATTTACTAAACTACACTAAAATGCACTTAATTACACCAAAATACCCCAAAATACACTAAAATGCACTAAAATATTCTGAAATACACAAAAATACACCAAAATACACTAAAATGCACTAAAATACACTTAAATACATCAAAATAAACTAAAATATACTAAAAAACACTAAAACACATATAAATACACTAAAATACATTTTAATTCACTGAAATACATTAAATACACCAAAATATACTTAAATATACCAAAATACTCTAAAATACAATAAAATACACCAAAATATACTAAAATATACTCAAAATCACTAAAACACACTAAAATACATTTAAATACACTTAAGTACACTAAATTACACTTAAATATACTAAAAAAACAAAAATACAATAAAATACACAAACTACACTAAAATGCACTTAGTTACACCAAAATACACCATAATACACTAAAATACACTTAAATACACCAAAATACACTTAAATACACCAAAATAAACTAAAATATACAAAAAAACACTAAAACACATATAAATACACTAAAATACATTATAATTCACTAAAATACACTGAAATACACTTAAATATACTAAAATACACTAAAATGCACTTAAATACACTAAAATGCACTAAAATACTCTGAAATACCCTATAATACACTAAAATACACTAAAATGCACTTAAATACACTAAAATGCACTAAAATACACTTAAATATACCAAAATAAACTAAAATATTATAAAAAACACTAAAACACATATAAATACACTAAAATACATTATAACTCACTAAAATACACTGAAATACACTTAAATATACTAAAAAATACTAAAAAACTCTAAAATACAATAAAATACACCAAAATATACTAAAATATACTCAAAATCACTAAAACACACTAAAATACATTTAAATACACTTAAATACACTAAATTACACTTAAACTACACTAAAATGCACTAAAATACACTAAAACACACTTAAATACACTAAAATACATTATATTACCCTAAAATACACTAAAATCCACTTAAATACACTAAAATACCTTAAAATAAACTTAAATACACTAAAATACACTAAAATACAATTAAATACACCAAAATACACTTAAATACACCAAAATAAACTAAAATATACTAAAAAACACTAAAACACATATAAATACACTAAAATACACTAAAATACACTTAAATATACTAAAATATACTAAAAAACACTAAAACATACTCAAATACACTTAAATACACTAAAATACACTTAAATACTTTTAAATATACTAAAAAACACTAAAACACACTAAAATACAATAAAATACACTAAACTACACTAAAATGCACTTAATTACACCAAACTACACCAAAATACACTAAAATGCACTAAAATACACCAAAAAAACACTAAAATGCATTAAAATACACTTAAATACACTAAAATACACCAAAATACACTAAAATGCACTAAAATACACTTAAATACACTAAAATACACGATAATACACTAAAATGCACTAAAATATACTTAAATACACTAAAGTACAATTAAATATACTAAAATACGCCAAAATACACTAAACAACACTAAAAAACGTTAAACTGCACTAAAATACACTAAAATACACTTAAATACACTAAAATACATTATAATACACTAAATTACACCAAAATACCCTAAAATACACTAAAATGTACTTAAATACACTAAAATGCATTAAAATAAACTAAATGTACTAAAAAACACAAAAACACATATAAATACACTAAAATACATTATAATTCACTAAAATACACTTATATATACTAAAATATACTAAAAAAATCTAAAATACACCAAAATATAGTAAAATTAACTCAAAATCACTAAAAAACCACTAAAATACATTTAAAAACACTGAAATACACTAAATTACACTTAAACATACTAAAAAACAAAAACACACAAAAATACAATAAAATACACTAAACTACACTTAAATGCACTTAATTACACCAAAATACACCATAATACACTAAAATTGACTTAAATACACCAAAATACATTAAAATGCACTAAAATACACTAAAACACACTTAAATACACTAAAATACATTATAACACCCTAATATACACTAAAATCCACTTAAATACACTAGAATACCTTAAAATGAACTTAAATGCACTAAAATACACTCAAATACAATTAAATACACCAAAATACACTTAAATACACCAAAATATACTAAAATATACTAAAACACACTAAAACACACATAAATACACTAAAATACTATAATACACTAAAATGCACTTAAATGCACTAAAATGCACTTAAATACACTTAAATACACCAAAATAAACTAAAATATACTAAAAAACACTAAAACACATATAAATACACTAAAATACATTATAATTCACTAAAATACACTAAAATACACCTAAATATACTAAAATATAATAAAAAACACTAAAACACACTCAAATACACTTAAATACACTAAAATACCCTTAAATACTCTTAAATATACTAAAAAACACAAAAATACAATAAAATTCACTAAACTACACTAAAATGCACTTAATTACACCAAAATACCCCAAAATACACTAAAATGCACTAAAATATTCTGAAATACACAAAAATACACCAAAATACCACTAAAATGCACTAAAATACACTTAAATACATCAAAATAAACTAAAATATACTAAAAAACACTAAAAACACATATAAATACACTAAAAACACTGAAACATACTCAAATACACTTTAATACACTAAAATACACTTAAATACTTTTAAATATACTAAAAAACACTAAAAGACACTAAAATACAATAAAATACACTAAACTACACTAAAATGCACTTAGTTACACCAAAATACACCATAATACACTAAAATACACTTAAATACACCAAAATAAACTAAAATATACTAAAAAACACTAAAATACACTCAAATACACTTAAATACACTAAAATACACTTAAATACTCTTAAATATACTAAAAAACACTAAAATACAATAAAATTCACTAAACTACACTAAAATGCACTTAATTACACTAAAATACAAAATAATACACTAAATTACACTAAAATACACTAAAATACCCTAAAATACATTATAATACTCTCAAATACACTAAAATACCCTAAAATAAACTTAAATACACTAAAATACACTTAAATATACTAAAAAACACTAAAACACACTAAAATGCACTTAATTACACTAGAATGCACTAAAATACTCTAAAATACACTTAAATACACTTAAATATAATAAAATATACACTAAAAATACACAAAAGTACACCAAAATATACTTAAGTATACTAAAATACACTAAAATACACTAAAATGCACTTAAATACGCCAAAATAAACTAAATATACTAAAAAACACTAAAACACATATAAATACACTAAAAACACTGAAACATACTCAAATACACTTTAATACACTAAAATACACTTAAATACTTTTAAATATACTAAAAAACACTAAAATACAATAAAATACACTAAACTACACTAAAATGCACTTAATTACACCAAACTACACCAAAATACACTAAAATGCACTAAAATACCCTGAAATACACAAAAATACACCAAAACACACTAAAATGCACTAAAATACACGAAAATACACTAAAATGCACTTAAATAGACTTAAATACACTAAAGTACAATTAAATATACTAAAATACGCCAAAATACACTAAACTACACTAAAAAACGTTAAACTGCACTAAAATACACTTAAATTCACTAAAATACATTATAATACACTAAATTACACTAAAATACCCTATAATACACTAAAATGCACTAAAATGCACTTAAATACACTAAAATGCACTAAAATACACTTAAATACACCAAAATATACTAAAATATTATAAAAAACACTAAAACACATATAAATACACTAAAATACATTATAATTCACTAAAATACACTGAAATACACTTAAATATACTAAACTATACTAAAAAACTCTAAAATACAATAAAATACACCAAAATATACTAAAATATACTCAAAATCACTAAAACACACTAAAATACATTTAAATACACTTAAATACACTAAATTACACTTAAATATACTAAAAAACAAAAATACAATAAAATACACTAAACTACACTAAAATGCACTAAAATACACTAAAACACACTTAAATACACTAAAATACATTATATTACCCTAAAATACACTAAAATCCACTTAAATACACTAAAATACCTTAAAATAAACTTAAATACACTAAAATACAATTAAATACACCAAAATACACTTAAATGGACCAAAATAAACTAAAATATACTAAAAAACACTAAAACACATATAAATACACTAAAATACATTATAATTCACTAAAAAACACTAAAATACAATAAAATTCACTAAACTACACTAAAATGCACTTAATTACACCAAAATACACTAAATTGTACTAAAATACTCTGAAATACACAAAAATACACCAAAATACACTAAAATGCACTAAAATACACTTAAATACACTAAAATACACGAAAATACACTAAAATGCGCTAAAATAGACTTAAATACACTAAAGTACAATTAAATATACTAAAATACGCCAAAATACACTAAACTACACTTAAATACACTAAAATACAAAATAATACACTAAATTACACTAAAACACACTTAAATACACTAAAATACATTATAATACACTCGAATACACTAAAATACCCTAAAATAAACTTAAATACACTAAAATACACTTAAATATACTAAAAAAAAACTAAAAAACACTAAAATGCACTTAATCACACTAAAATGTACTAAAATACACTAAAATACACTTAAATACACTTAAATATAATAAAATATACACTAAAATACACAAAAATACACAAAAGTACACTAAAATATACTTAAATATACTAAAATACACTAAAATGCACTTAAATACACTAAAATGCACTAAAATACACTTAAATACACCAAAATAAACTAAAATATACTAAAAAACACTAAAACACATATAAATACACTAAAATACATTATATTTCACTAAAATACACTAAAATACACTTAAATATACTAAAATATACTAAAACATACTCAAATACACTTAAATACACTAAAATACACTTAAATACTCTTAAATATACTAAAAAACACTAAAACACACTAAAATACAATAAAATACACTAAACTACACTAAAATGCACTTAATTACACCAAACTACACCAAAATACACTAAAATGCACTAAAATACTCTGAAATACACAAAAATACACCAAAATACACTAAAATGCACTTAAATACACTTTAAATACACTAAAATACACGAAAATACACTAAAATGCACTAAAATAGACTTAAATACACTAAAGTACAATTAACTATACTAAAATACGCCAAAATACACTAAACTACACTAAAAAACGTTAAACTGCACTAAAATACACTAAAATACACTTAAATACACTAAAATACATTATAATACACTAAATTACACTACTATTACAATGCATTATAATACACTAAATTACACTAAAATACACTAAATTACACTTAAATATACTAAAAAACAAAAATACAATAAAATACACTAAACTACACTAAAATGCACTTAATTACACCAAGATACACCATAATACACTAAAATGCACTTAAATACACCAAAATACACTAAAATACACCAAAATAAACTAAAAAGCACTAAAATACACTAAAATGCACTAAAATACACTAAAACACACTTAAATACACTAAAATACAATTTATTACCCTAAAATACACTAAAATCCACTTAAGTACACTAAAATACCTTAAAATTAACTTAAATACACTAAAATACACTAAAATACAATTAAATACACCAAAATACACTTAAATACACCAAAATAAACTAAAATATACTAAAAAACACTAAAACACATATAAATACACTAAAATACATTACAATTCACTAAAATACACTAAAATACACTTAAATATACTAAAATATACTACAAAACTCTAAAATACAATAAAATGCACCAAAATATACTAAAATATACTCAAAATCACACCGTAAAATACATTTATATACACTTAAGTACACTAAATTACACTTAAATATACTAAAAAACAAAAATACAATAAAATACACTAAACTACACTAAAATGCACTTAGTTACACCAAAATACACCATAATACACTAAAATACACTTAAATACACCAAAATAAACTAAAATATACTAAAAAACACTAAATCACACTCAAATACACTTAAATACACTAAAATACACTTAAATACTCTTAAATATACTAAAAAACACTAAAATACAATAAAATTCACTAAACTACACTAAAATGCACTTAATTACACCAAAATACACCAAAATACACTAAATTGCACTAAAATACTCTGAAATACACAAAAATACACCAAAATACACTTAAATGCACTAAAATACACTTAAATACACTAAAATACACGAAAATACACTAAAATGCGCTAAAATAGACTTAAATACACTAAAGTACAATTAAATATACTAAAATACGCCAAAATACACTAAACTACACTTAAATACACTAAAATACATTATAATACACTAAATTACACTAAAATACCCTAAAATACACTAAAATACCTTAAAATACACTAAAATTCACAAAAATACCCCTAAATATACTAAAATACACTAAGAAACACTAAAATATAATAAGAAACAGAACTACTTTAGATTCAATAACAACTTTTACAAATTACCTGACGGACTCGGTATGGGAAACCCAACTTCCGCAATCTTCATGGAAATTTTCATGCAACATCTCGAATCACTACACGTGAAAACACTCATGGAAAAACACAAAATAACTCATTACTATAGATACGTAGATGACATTATATGCATCCTCGAGCAAGATAACGGCGAACAAATTCTAGAAAGCTTAAACACAATTCATGATAAGATTACATACACAATGGAAAAAGAACAAGACAGAAATTTACATTATTTTGACATCACTATAACACGAGGAACTGACTATTTAACATTCGACATCTATAGAAAACCAACAACAACGGACACTACCATCCACAACATCTCAAACCACCCTACCCAACACAAACTAGCAGCTTTTAGACATAGGCTTGGGACAATTCCACTTAATCCAGATAAGTACAGGAGGGAACTCGACACAATCTACACCATAGCTATGAATAACGGCTACAAAACCACTACCATCGATAAACTACTTAGACAGTACAACACTAAGAACAGAAATAGAGAAGACAAGGAGACAGCCGATACAACACGACGGCACACCTTTACTTACACAGGACCAGAAATATACAGACTAACTAACCTTTTCAAAAAGAAGGAATACTCACAGCATTAAAAAGTGGAAACACCTTTAGACACTATCTCAGAACAACGACAGAAACAACTGAGAAATTTAATTCCAGCGGGGTATACAGACTTACCTGTACCTGCAAACAAACCTATATAGGGCAAACTGGACGAACACTAAAAACAAGGTTTGCAGAACACATACGCTCATACAAACGGAAAAGAGAAGATTCAAACTTTGCATCACACCTTGACACTCACGGACACACACCAAGGGAAATAGATGAATGTATGACATTATTACATCCTAGCAAAAAAGGACGAAGACTAGACATTCTTGAAAGTGTGGAAATCTACAAAACGAAAACATTCAACAACGACATTATAAACGAACAGGTAAACACGACCTCAGACACAATTTTCACACCATTGAAACTACTCATGCCAACGGGCAAACGAAAAACACCCTCAGACGGACACACGTACCTACATAATAATAAAAGACGGAGGTATCGTTAGGTTCACTTTGCATACAAATGCCAGATGGCTGGTATTCTGCTTACCTGAAGATATACGAACCTAATAACAGAACTACCTGAACGCCAACACTACTCACCAGTACAAACTAAACCGTGGCCTGAAAATGATGCATACGCATCGAAAGCGCTCGCCATCATATACAAACCGGCCAGTTACGACGGGAAATGGCAATATTATAATAAGAAACCCTAAAATATACTAAAATATAAAAAAACACACATAAATACACTAAAATACATTATAATACACTAAAATACACTAAAATACCCTAAAATAAACTTAAATACACTAAATATACTAAAATATACTAAAAAATACTAAAACACAAATAAATACATTATAATACACTCAAATACACTAAAATACCCTAAAATAAACTTAAATACACTAAAATAACCTAAAATAAACTTAAATGAACTTAAACACACTAAAATACACTAAAATGCACTTAATTACACTAAAATGCACTAAAATACACTAAAATACACCTAAATACACTAAAATACATGAAAATACACTAAAATGCGCTAAAATAGACTTAAATACACTAAAGTACAATTAAATATACTAAAATACGCCAAAATACACTAAACTACACTTAAATACACTAAAATACATTATAATACACTAAATTACACTAAAATACACTAAAATACTCTAAAATACACTAAAATACCTTAAAATACACTAAATTGCACTAAAATACTCTGAAATACACAAAAAAACACCAAAATACGCTAAAATGCACTAAAATACACTTAAATACACTAAAATACACGAAAATACACTAAAATGTGCTAAAATAGACTTAAATACACTAAAGTACAATTAAATATACTAAAATACGCCAAAATACACTAAACTACACTTAAATACACTAAAATACATTATAATACACTAAATTACACTAAAATACACTAAAATACCCTAAAATACACTAAAATACCTTAAAATACACTAAAATTCACATAAAATACCCCTAAATATTCTAAAATATACTAAGAAACACTAAAATATAATAAGAAACACTAAAATACACTAAAATATACTAAAATAACAAAACACACATAAATACACTAAAATACATTATAATACACTAAAATGCACTTAAATACACTAAAATACCCTAAAATAAACTTAAATACACTAAAATAGACTTAAATACACCAAAATACACTTAAATACACCAAAATATACTAAAATATACTAAAAATACTAAAACACAAATAAATACATTATAATACACCCAAATACACTAAAATACCCTAAAATAAACTTACATACACTAAAATACCCTAAAATAAACTTAAATAAACTTAAATACACTAAAATACACTAAAATGCACTTAATTACACTAAAATGCACTAAAATTCACTAAAATACACTTAAATACACTTAAAATACTAAAATATACACTAAAATACACAAAAAAACACAAAAGTACACTAAAATATACTTAAATATACTAAAATACACTAAAATACACAAAAATGCACTTAATTACACTAAAATGCACTAAAATTCACTAAAATACACTTAAATACACTTAAAATACTAAAATATACACTAAAATACACAAAAAAACACAAAAGTACACTAAAATATACTTAAATATACTAAATACTATAAAATACACTAAAATACCTTAAAATACACTAAATTGCACTAAAATACTCTGAAATACACAAAAAAACACCAAAATACACTAAAATGCACTAAAATACACTTAAATACACTAAAATACACGAAAATACACTAAAATGCGCTAAAATAAACTTAAATACACTAAAGTACAATTAAATATACTAAAATACGCCAAAATACACTAAACTACACTTAAATACACTAAAATACATTATAATACACTAAATTACACTAAAATACACTAAAGATACCCTAAAATACACTAAAATACCTTAAAATACACTAAAGTTCACAAAAATACCCCTAAATATTCTAAAATATACTAAGAACACTAAAATATAATAAGAAACACTAAAATACACTAAAATATACTAAAATAAAAAAACACACATAAATACACTAAAATACATTATAATACACTAAAATGCACTTAAATACACTAAAATACCCTAAAATAAACTTAAATACAATAAAATAGACTTAAATACACCAAAATACACTTAAATACACCAACATATACTAAAATATACTAAAAAATACTAAAACACAAATAAA
This sequence comes from Trichopoda pennipes, assembly GCA_030448955.1. Lineage (NCBI taxonomy): Eukaryota > Metazoa > Arthropoda > Insecta > Diptera > Tachinidae > Trichopoda > Trichopoda pennipes. The sequence continues at coordinate 18,574 of JASKUP010000269.1, forward strand.
TACATTATAATACACTCAAATACACTAAAATACCCTAAAATAAACTTACATACACTAAAATACCCTAAAATAAACTTAAATAAACTTAAATACACTAAAATACACTAAAATGCACTTAATTACACTAAAATGCACAAAATACACTAAAATACACTTAAATACACTAAAATACTAAAATATACACTAAAATACACAAAAAAACACAAAAGTACACTAAATATACTTAAATATACTAAAATACTCTAAAATACAAAAATGTACTTAAATACACTAAAATGCACTAAAATACACTTAAATACACCAAAAAAACTAAATACTAAAAAACACTAAAACACATATAAATACTAAAATACATTATAATTCACTAAAATACGCTTAAATATACTAAAATATACTAAAAACACTAAAACACACTCACATACACTCAAATACACTAAAACACCTAAAATACAATAAAATACACTAAAACTACACTAAAATGCACTTAATTACACCAAAATACACTAAAATGCACTAAAATACTCTGAAATACACCAAAATACACTAAAATGCACTAAAATACTCTTAAATACACCAAGATAAACTAAAATATACTAAAAAACACTAAAACACATATAATACACTAATATACAATATAATTCACTAAAAATTATAATTCACTAAAATACACTTAAATATACTAAAATATACTAAAAAACTCTAAAATACAATAAAATACACCAAAATATACTAAAATTAACTCAAAATCACTAAAAAAACACTAAAATATATTTAAATACACTGAAATACACTAAATTACACTTAAATATACTAAAAAACAAAAACACACAAAAATACAATAAAATACACTAAAATGCACTAAAATACACTTAATTACACCAAAATAAACTAAAATATACTAAAAAACACTAAAACACACAAATTATACTAAAATATCTAAAACACACTAAAACACACATAAATAAACTAAAATACTAAAATACACTAAAATACACTAAATGTACTTAAATACACTAAAATGCACTAAAATACACTTAAATACACCAAAATAAACTAAAATATACTAAAAAACACTAAAACACATATAAATACACTAAAATACATTATAATTCACTAAAATACACTTAAATATACTAAAATATACTAAAAAACACTAAAACACACTCACATACACTCAAATACACTTAAATACACTAAATACTTAAATACTTAAATACACTAAAAAACACTAAAATACAATAAAATACACTAAACTACACTAAAAAGCACTAATTACACCAAAATACACCAAAATACACTAAAATGCACTAAAATACTCTGAAATACAAAAATACACCAAAATACACTAAAACTACTTAAATACTACACTAAAATACACTAAAATACAATTAAATACACCAAAATACACTTAAACACACAAATTATACTAAAATATACTAAAACACACATAAATAAACTAAAATACTAAAATACACTAAAATGTACTTAATACACTAAAATGCACTAAAATACACTTAAATACACCAAAATAAACTATATACTAAAACACTAAAACACATATAAATACACTAAAATACATTATAATCTAATACAATATACTAAAATATACTAAACACTAAAACACACTCACATACACTCAAATACACTTAAATACACTAAAATAGACTTAAACTCTACATATCTAAAAAACACTAAAACACACTAAAATACAATAAAATACACTAACTACACTAAATGCACTTAATACACCAAATACACCAAATACACTAAAATGCACTAAAATACTCTGAAATACACAAAAATACACCAAAATACACTAAAATGCACTAAAATACTCTAAATACTCCAAAATAAACTAAAATATACTAAAAAACACTAAAACACATATAAATACACTAAAATACATTATAATTCACTAAAATACACTAAAATACATTATAATTCACTAAAATACACTAAAATACACTTAATATACCAAAATACACTAAATGCATTAAAATACACTTAAATACACCAAAATAAACTAAAATATACTAAAAAACACTAAAACACATATAAATACACTAAAATACATTATAATTCACTAAAATACACTAAAATACACTTAAATGTACTAAAATATACTAAAAAACACTAAAACACACTCACATACACTCAAATACACTTAAATACACTAAAATACACTTAAATACTCTTAAATATACTAAAAAACACTAAAACACACTAAAATACAATAAAATAAACTAAACTACACTAAAATGCACTTAATTACACCAAAATACACCAAAATACACTAAAATGCACTAAAATACTCTGAAATACACAAAAATACACCAAAATAAACTAAAATGCACTAAAATACACTTAAATACACTAAAATACACTAAAATGCACTTAAATACACTAAAATGCACTAAAATACACTTAAATACACCAAAATAAACTAAAATATACTAAAAAACACTAAAACACATATAAATACACTAAAATACATTATAATTCACTAAAATACACTAAAATACACTTAAATATACTAAAATATACTAAAAAACACTAAAACACACTCACATACACTCAAATACACTTAAATACACTAAAATACACTTAAATACTCTTAAATATACTAAAAAACACTAAAACACACTAATATACAATAAAATACACTAAACTACACTAAAATGCACTTAATTACAACAAAATACACCAAAATACACTAAAATGCACTAAAATACTCTGAAATACACAAAAATACACCAAAATACACTAAAATGCACTAAAATACTCTTAAATACACCAAAAAAAACTAAATATACTAAAAAACACTAAAACACATATAAATACACTAAAATACATTATAATTCACTAAAATACACTTAAATATACTAAAATATACTAAAAAAAAACTCTAAAATACAATAAAATACACCAAAATATACTAAAATTAACTCAAAATCACTAAAAAAAACACTAAAATATATTTAAATACACTGAAAAACACTAAATTACACTTAAATATACTAAAAAACAAAAACACACAAAAATACAATAAAATACACCAAAATACACTAAAATGCACTAAAATACACTAAAACACACTTAAATACACTAAAATACATTATAATACCCTAAAATACACTAAAATCCACTTAAATACACTAAAATACCTTAAAATAAACTTAAATACACTAAAATACACAAAAATACAACTAAATACGCCAAAATACACTTAAACACACAAATTATACTAAAATATACTAAAACACACTAAAACACACATAAATAAAATAAAATACTAAAATACACTAAAATACACTAAAATGCACTTAAATACACTAAAATACACTTAAATACACCAAAATAAACTAAAATATACTAAAAAACACTAAAACACATATAAGTACACTAAAATACATTATAATTCACTAAAATACACTAAAATACACTTAAATATACTAAAATATACTAAAAAACACTAAAACACACTCACATACACTCAAATACACTTAAATACACTAAAATACACTTAAATACTCTTAAATATACTAGAAAACACTAAAACACACTAAAATACAATAAACTAAACTACACTAAAATGCACTTAATTACACCAAAATACACCAAAATACACTAAAATGCACTAAAATACTCTGAAATACACAAAAATACACCAAAATACACTAAAATGCACTAAAATACACTTAAATACACTAAAATACACTAAAATGCACTAAAATGCACTAAAATAGACTTAAATACACTATAGTACAATTAAATATACTAAAATACGGCAAAATACACTAAACTACACTAAAAAACGTTAAACTGCACTAAAATACATTATAATACACTAAATTACACTAAAATACCCTAAAATACACTAAAATACACTAAAATGCACTTAAATACACTAAAATGCATTAAAATACACTTAAATACACCAAAATAAACTAAAATATACTAAAAAACACTAAAACACATATAAATACACTAAAATACATTATAATTCACTAAAATACACTAAAATATACTAAAATATACTAAAAAACTCTAAAATACAATAAAATACACCAAAATTTACTAAAATTAACTCAAAATCACTAAAAAACACTAAAATACATTTAAATACACTGAAATACACTAAATTACACTTAAATATACTAAAAAACAAAAACACACAAAAATACAATAAAATACACTAAACTACACTTAAATGCACTTAATTACACCAAAATACACCATAATACACTAAAATTGACTTAAATACACCAAAATAGATTAAAATGCACTAAAATACACTAAAACACACTTAAATACACTAAAATACATTATAATACCCTAAAATACACCAATATCCACTTAAATACACTAAAATACCTTAAAATAAACTTAAGTGCACTAAAATACACTCAAATACAATTAAATACACCAAAATACACTTAAGTACACCAAAATATACTAAAATATACTAAAACACACTAAAACACACATAAATACACTAAAATACTATAATACACTAAAATGCACTAAAATACACCTAAATATACTAAAATATAATAAAAAACACTAAACACACTCAAATACACTTAAATACACTAAAATACACTTAAATACTCTTAAATATACTAAAAAACACTAAAATACAATAAAATTCACTAAACTACACTAAAATGCACTTAATTACACCAAAATACCCCAAAATACACTAAAATGCACTAAAATATTCTGAAATACACAAAAATACACCAAAATACACTAAAATGCACTAAAATACACTTAAATACACTAAAATAAACTAAAATATACTAAAAAACACTAAAACACATATAAATACACTAAAATACATTATAATTCACTGAGATACACTACATACACCAAAATATACTAAAATATACTAAAAAATACTAAAACACAAATAAATACTAAAATACATTACAATACACTCAAATACACTAATACCCTAAAATAAACTTAAATACACTAAAATATACCAAAATACACTTAAATTATACTAAAAAACAAAAACACACAAAAATACAATAAAATACACCAAAATACACTAAAATGCACTAAAATACACTAAAACACACTTAAATACACTAAAATACATTATAATACCCTAAAATACACTAAAATCCACTTAAATACACTAAAATACCTTAAAATAAACTTAAATACACTAAAATACACAAAAATACAACTAAATACGCCAAAATACACTTAAACACACAAATTATACTAAAATATACTAAAACACACTAAAACACACATAAATAAACTAAAATACTAAAATACACTAAAATACACTAAAATGCACTTAAATACACTAAAATACACTTAAATACACCAAAATAAACTAAAATATACTAAAAAACACTAAAACACATATAAATACACTAAAATACATTATAATTCACTAAAATACACTAAAATACACTTAAATATACTAAAATATACTAAAAAACACTAAAACACACTCACATACACACAAATACACTTAGATACACTAAAATACACTTAAATACTCTTAAATATACTAAAA
>JASKUP010000270.1:0-27500 GCA_030448955.1 Trichopoda pennipes
ACTACTAACTTTACTACATTTCTATTTATCTGGATTCGACTTTTGTCACAGCGTAAGTATTGAACATTAAATATTAAACAGAATATATAATTAATTTACAATTTTTATTTGTACAATGATCAATTGTACATAAGAATACTATAAGTAAGGGAAATATAAATATAGCTATTGTGTAAGATATTAAACTGATTACTATGATATGACGTATTTAATAATTTAGTTACATTGAAGCTACACTCATGTTTATATGCTTATATGCTGGCTGTGCTTCAAGTGATCGGTCTAATTATAAATCGGTCGGAAATCGGCGAAAGCGTTCTAAAACTTGGTGCTATAAGATGATCCAGTTACAAAACTTAATAATTTCGAGCATGCGGCAGGTGTATAAAATATTTGGATGCCCTGCTGAAATCCTAGTGTGATGTTGTAGAGCTCTATTAATAGAAACTTGGATCACATCGTCCCCTTATATGGTAATCTACCTCACCGTGATCTTACTTACTTGGCGTTATTTATCCTACAATATATGGCTTTAACAGTCACCTGGACTCGACGGAGCCTGAAATGTCTCTATTGTGTTAGTAGTCAGCACTTTCAGAGACTGATGTCATAGCTACCGGCTGCGCGCTATCCGGCGGTGATTTATTAAGTTTTAAGAGTACCATAAAGTCCAATGTTGTCAGGTATTCACATGAATGATAAAAAATATCATCGTCTACTTTACAATGAGAAGCAAAATTTCTGCATTTTCTTCATTAGTAACAGTTACGGTTATGTTGTGCTATGTTTTAGGCAATACGAATTAATCACTGTCGGGTCTGTGGCTTATTAAAAATTAGTCGGATATTTTTTTTAAATTTTCGACAATAGTTAGTTAGTTTTACCTTCAACAAATGATCATTTAGTGAGTTATAATATATCTTTTCAATCGTGTTAATAGATAGACGATCCCCTTCGAGCTATCTAAATCGCTTAAATAGCTTTCAGAGAAAAAACGAACTCAAACGTTTTCAGTTATGTTCAAACAGTCATTTGCGGCAATGGTGTCTTAAAAAGACTGCTGAAATTTTATTTAATTTCAGTGAGAGCACAAGTTCCGTTTTTCAATTACTTCTAATTCTATGTAAATTTTTCTTGCAATATGTTTCAGATATTTTCACTTAATTGTTAATAAAATTAAGACTTGCTGAGCAGATAAGAAAAATTGTGTAAAGTTAATGCAAAAGTGTTATCTTAAAATTTATTTCTGTAACTGATAGCATAAAACATCAAAAGCATTTTTCGTATTTAGCCTATTAAAATTCCTTTTTGAAGCAGAAAACTTTTTTTCTTAAATAAGTCGGCTGAGATATTTAAAATTTTTTTTTGTGTATTTGTTAAGACCAATATTTTGCAAATATTAGAGGAGATTCATTACCCATTTATTTACAAAAAAAAACTTTGTTGTTGTAACGTTTCATATATTTAATTAGTCAATTTAAAAAAGCACAACTTATAAAAATTCCTACCAGCTAAAGCCGACGGGAATGCTCTAGTTTTTAAATTTCAACAATAACGCAGACTAAATAAATAATAAAAATCAGGGCCGATTTTTAATTTAGTGCCGATTATTAATAGTCGCTTTGATAGTCTGGCTTGTCTTCGTTGCAATAAAAATTTTTATCTCTATATGTTTACATGTTAACTCATTCTAAAAATTAACCTTGCGATTTACGTATAATTGCTAATAATTCCATATTCATCATACGCCGCCACAATCATGTTGTTGAAAACCAATAAAACCAACAATTTTAGTACTTCATTTCATTACATTTGATTTTGTAAGTGCTCAACTGCTGATAATATTGCTTAGATGATCAAATAAGTGTTTTGTGGTCGCATGCAAAATGACACATAACTCTTCCTAAGAAACAATAAATATTTACAAATCCGTTTAACGTTATTTATTTAAGATGCAGAATTTAAAGTGCTAAATGGTTTTTTACTTCTTTTAGTTGTCAACTCTTTAAATATACATATGCGAAGGTTTCTAAACAAAAGATTAGTGAGATAAATAAAAATGAGGTTCGAAATCGACGCCAAATAAAAAGAAATTCCGAAATTAAACTTTTAAAAATCTTTGAACTAAGTAAATAAGATAAAGTGATATGACATAAGGAAGACTTTTAAATACTGTAGCTTAATCTTGTAAATAAGTTCAGGATATATTTTCTCTAACTTCAACTGCACGTTTGCATGCAGCTACGCAATTATAAATAGTATTAAAGTTTTTAAAATAAATTTATAATTTTTAAAAAAAAAAATTTATTAAATGAGCAAATTGTATTTTTTTAGCATTATAGTTGATTTTTAAAAATTTTACTATACTTTTTGGCACTTTAAAATATGTTCAAACACTTTAAAAAATATTTAATATATTTTTCATCAATCTTTATTTATTTAAAGCTTTTGTTTTATTAAAATTATGCTCTATTTTGAATGACACTTAAGATAAGTTTCCATGATCTCTCTACTTTCTAAAGTTTTCTCTCTCGTTAGGTTTTCATGGCAAATTTGTTACAGGGCACCAAAATAGTGTCCACTGACTGCATCCTATAACAATTCCATATTAAAGTGAGATGTCCTTTGATATTAAGTGCTCATGTTTATGATCAAGGTAGCTCTTTTCCTTCTTAGGTTTGTTAGTAGCTGTGGAAGTTCAAACTTATTTATTCCTTTTTTCCATAATTTTTAAAGGGCAACGTATATTGTTTTTAGGCTTCATCAATAAGAAGAAGATTTTTAATTTCGTTATTTATTATTTTTGTTATCCCAGAACTTCATAGTTTTTGATTGTAACTGCTTACAGATTTGTAACCGTTGAAACAGGGGTGTAAATGAATCATGTTTTTGTGACATTTTAATTAGGAGTTAGAAGTTATTTACATTTTGAATTAATTCTTTTTACAACAAAAACAAATTAAATAGAATTTGAATCAAATCAAACGAATTAGACAGAAATTAATTTCAATTCGTGTTTAATACAAATTAATTTGTAGAATAAGAGGCACTTCGTTTTCAATACAAATGAATCTGTAAAATGAATTGTAATTAGTAGCAAAATCAAATGAATTTATTGAAGTGAATTGCAATTCCAATTCGTTTGAATTGAATTGATTTTGAATTCATTAAAATAAAGTAGAACAATGAATTTAAATACCCAATAATGAAACAAAAATGAGTTACAATCAATCAAATTCAGTTCAAATAAATTGGAAATGAATTTCAATTCACTTTATAAAATTCATTAGAATTGGAAACGAATTGGAATTCATTTGACAAATTGATATGAGTTGTCTTAAATTATATTCAATACATTTTTTTGTATGAAAAGAATTAATTAAAATTTTGCTAAGAAATGCATGAATGATTCGCGAATTAGTTCAATAATGAATGATTCTTTTAAATCTCTGCCTGGAAGCGGACAGTACAAATTTTTATAGAGTAAATAGCAATAAAAGAATGAACGTAAAACTTATAAAACATATTTTTAACTAAAGACGTGATTTTGATTTTAATGACTACAGCTTTGAGACTTTTACATACATACATACTTATCCATATACATATGAAAAATATACAGAGTGTATAAAATTTTATCTGCTATATTTATTTATCTTCCAAACAGTAAATGGTTAAATTTTTACATTTATACAGAGTTTGAATAGATAGCAACTAAAACAAGAATACAAAGTTAAAATTAAGTTAGAATGGTGTCCTTGTTTTTAATCGTAAGTGACACAGATTTAAAAGTTATACCTCTTTGATTCAAAATTTTTGAAAGCACTAATTAAAATTAGCTCTCAGACTAATCTGAGTATGAAAAAAGTGACTCTGAGGTTCATATTAGTAGTGGTGTCATGAATGTTTTCTTTAGTTTCATATTGAATACAAACATCTTATAACATGGTTTTTCACTATTGATTTATTACAAATACATTAATAGTATTTGAGCAAATATTTTTTAAATATGCCACATTTCAATTCAATATATTCAATATTGCAATTGAAGCACACTAAATTTTTTCTTTTGGAACTTTATCCGCATGAGTGCAAAAGTGATTTTAAGCCACGTGAGTGTGTTACAGACACTCTATAGGAACATATGCCCACGTGTCTACCATTTATAAATTTATCATTTATATACATACATACGAACATAAATATATATCTAGAAAAATTTTTCTGTGGCAAACTTAAATCACAGAGATTTAAAAATCTGACAGATGTAAGCATTTTGTAAATATACATTTCTTACCTCACTCTTTTTTTACAATATAAGTTTTTGACATTGAAAAGAGAATGTGTGACAGATTTTGCGAGTGGAAGTTAAACGAAAACTAAAATATCTTCTTAGTAGGATTTATTTGTTATTTATGGTAACTAACCAGAAAGAGGGAAATTCATGAAAGTGATGAATAATTTCCAACAATACAAAATTGTACTAAACCTGAATATTGTTTTTGACTTGTGTTAGTTTGTAATTAAATTCATTTCAAAGATCAGACTAGATATAAAAAAAAATATAACAAAAATTTAATGGTTTTTAAGGAAATATAATAGTTAATAATACACGAATTACATGTATACGTGATTTTATCTTTAGGAATATGGTAGAAAATTTGAACTACGAAAGCAATGATATTTCGGTCATCACAGACTGTTAAGTGAGCGTTCAAATGATTAACACTGCTAACGTTGATATGGTAGATATTTAATTTAGAATAAAATATGTATATAATATAATATATTATATAATTATTATATAATAATGTAATATAATATAATATAATATAATATAATATAATATAATATAATATAATATAATATAATATAATATAATATAATATAATATAATATAATATAATATAATATAATATAATATAATATAATATAATATAATATAATATAATACAATATAATATAATATAATATAATATAATATAATATAATATAATATAATATAATATAATATAATATAATATAATATAATATAATATAATATAATATAATATAATATAATATAATATAATATAATATAATATAATATAATATAATATAATATAATATAATATAATATAATATAATATAATATAATATAATATAATATAATATAATATAATATAATATAATATAATATAATATAATATAATATAATATAATATAATATAATATAATATAATATAATATAATATAATATAATATAATATAATACAATATAATATAATATAATATAATATAATATAATATAATATAATATAATATAATATAATATAATATAATATAATATAATATAATATAATATAATATAATATAATATAATATAATATAATATAATATAATATAATATAATATAATATAATATAATATAATATAATATAATATAATATAATATAATATAATATAATATAATATAATATAATATAATATAATATAATATAATATAATATAATATAATATAATATAATATAATATAATATAATATAATATAATATAATATAATATAATATAATATAATATAATATAATATAATATAATATAATGTAATGTAATATAATATAATATAATATAATATAATATAATATAATATAATATAATATAATATAATATAATATAATATAATATAATATAATATAATATAATATAATATAATATAATATAATATAATATAATATAATATAATATAATATAATATAATATAATATAATATAATATAATATAATATAATATAATATAATATAATATAATATAATATAATATAATACAATATATGCAAAATATTCACTTTATTCATTGCCACTTATATTTGTTTATTAGGGGAGTCCCTAATTGGCCATTGTGGGCCTGTTTACTAAGCCCGCGTCCAGGTACCCTCTTCGACTACTGAATCAATGTTATTTCATTGTCAACATGTCCAAGTAACGTTTATTTTTGCGGAGTACATGCTCTACATATTTCGCCACGGCAGTCCAGTTTTCGCAACTGCTAACCATTCGTTCGTCTATTTTTACAGTTGTCGTTCGGGCAATTTGCGCCTCCATTTCCATGCGATATTCAGATCAACGTTGGCATCTAAAAAAGGGATGTTCAGCGTCGTTCATGTCCTAATAGAGCAAATTTAGTTTAAGCTAAGTGTGTGTTAATTTTGTCATTTTATGTTATTAATGCAATAAATTTTATTTAATTATGTTACGGTATACAGCATTTAGCAAATTTATTCACCTCAACTGTGGTCTAAAATCCACCTCCAAAATTTTTTGGATTACTTTAGTTATTCGTCCATAATATTTGGATGTTCTCATATCCAAACGAGGCGATTGTTAAAGTTATAATGATGAAAATGTGGTTTATAGATTTCGATAATTTTGCTCAAGAAATCAGATTTCTAAATTAAATTATTTTTAAAATAATCATTGCATTTAAAAAAACGTTGCAATTTGTTTTTCTGGACCTTAAAATTATTTCTTAGAGCTGGTGCTGCTCCTTCATGATGTAATGCATTATAACTCTCCACTTAAATGTAAGACAGTATTGCACTTTTACATAAAATTTTACTTGTCGCAACAGCATCTACTAGGCTGACAATATTCTTGACCTGAGTTATTGCCAGAAGATATTCCGAGTTGTTTAAAATACCGTTTCTAATTAGTTGTGAATAATTATCAGCTAACACGTCGCTAGATCGACAAGAAGTTAGCATATTCGTTTTCTTTCATAATTTTTATCTGCCCTGATTGAAATCCGATAAATTAAATTAAATGTTACAGTTATCACTGGCGTTCGGTAGGCCATTAAGGATTTTTACAAAGAATAATTAAAACTTAAATTGTTGACGCTAAAGCTACTATTATTCAGTTACCAACCGACCGATAAGAGCTCACGAAACACAAATTAGCTGATGTACTCGAAAGAACGATAAAAGAACACAATAAAACAGAGACAAATCCCAACGAACAAAAAATTGCTAAACAAATGAAGGCAAAACTACGCGACAATCGCCTACTAATTTCAAAAGCGGACAAAGGAAATACGACTGTATTAATTTACAAAAACAATTATACAACGGACCAACAGAACTAAATTTAAAAATTACCTAACTGAATCTTTCCAAAAAGAAATACGCAGCCTATTAAAATGCTGCAAATGGTTTAATAACGAAAAAGTGTACAAATACGTGAACATAAACCCAGAACTACCAACATTCAAAGCAAAACCAAAAATACACTATGAAAATATACCAACGAGACCCAACACCCAATACCAATTAGAGACCTGCACCAGCGTATCACCTGGCTAAACACTTTACCGCCCTACTTACAGAAAGGATAAATTGACAAAATACATATGCGGTACGTAATACATGAGACCTTCTTGAAAAGCTTAAAGACTTCCAGATAAACGAAAACACGCGACTCGTTTCCTTTGACATCAAGAATCTTTATTCCTCAATACCAACAGAAGAAATCTTACGCGACACACAATTGTCTCCAATTTATACATCCATTACATTAGCGACATTATAGATATTGCAAAGACGATAATGAAACAGAATTACTTTGTACAAAGTACCTGACGGACACGACATGGCAAACCGACCTTCATGAAATTTTTCTCGAAATACTACACATGAAGGTACTACTGAAAAACCTAAATAACTCATTACTATGAATACGTAGGTGACATCATATTCATTCTCGAACAAGATAAAGCGGAACAAATTCTAAAAGATTTAAACACAATCCATAACAACATTACATACAATACAGAAATTTGCTTTATCCTGACATCAGAATAACATGAGGAAGTGACTGTGTACCATTCGACATCTATAGAAAGCCAACCATAACAGACATAACCATCTACATCACCCCACCCAACATAAACAAGCAGCATTTAGGTGCCCCTGTAGACTAGTAGGTAGTGTACTAGCTTGTAAATATGGGGGTTGTGGGTTCGATTCCCAACGAAGACCTTGGTTTTTTTCACTACAAAAGATAAAAATTGACTGTCGGTGGAGCTGCTCAGCGATGAAGGCATAGTCACTGGTCGCTGTTGCTGTCTTTATACGGCAGTTAATTTCCGACTATCCTTCTACTTTCACCACCTATTTCAACTCTTCTCTATCCCTTTCCTAAAGAAGGTAGCACGGTACTTGACTAAATAGGCATTGTTGCCTGAAGTGCTACTTCTCTTTAAAAAAAAAAAAAAAAAAAAAAAAAATTTAGACATATGATACACAAACTTAAGATAGTCCCACTTACTCCAGACAAGTACAACAAAGAACTCGATACAATTTACACTATAACTAAAAATAAAGTTTACAAACCCACTACTATCCACAAACATTTTAGGCAATACGGTATTAAAAACAGGAATAAAAAGGCAAAGAGACAACCGATACAACACGACGGCACCATTTTACTTACAAAGGATCAAAAATATATAGATTTGAGCATATCGACAGGCAAATTTAGTTCCAGCAGAGTATACAAACTTAATTGTATCTGCAAACATACTTATATAGGACAAACTGGACGAACACTGAAAACAAGATTTATAGAACGCATAAGTTCATACAAACGAAAAAGAGAAGATTTATTTGGATATGATTTTACGTCAACCCGCGTCATATTTGGTTTCGGTTATTTGCCAAATCTGGTTTCGGCTATTTGTTAGCTGTGAATATAGTTCGTCTTGTTTGTGTCTGTCTTCGTGTTATTCCAATTGCCTTCGTCACTTTCTCTTTTTTTTTTGTCTGTCTTCTTTTTCGTTTGTTTGTTTTTACCTAATTCGTTTCTCCCTGTCTGTCTCTCTCTCTCTCTCTCTCTCTTCCTTTTCATTCGTCTCTCTTCCTATCTAAATCGTTTCACGACCATGTTTGTTAATCGTTTATGTTTATAATTGAATTTATTGGGTTTTTTTCTATGACATAATAATCTGTATGACATGATAATCTGAGGTTCCTTATTCTTTGGTCTGGTGCACCTGCGTAACGTGTTTGTGTCAGTGTAATGTTTGTTTTCTTGTAAAAATGTTTAAAAGGTTCAAATATTGTGTCTGAAGCAGTGTTTATTTGTTCATTTATTATTCGTCCGTCAAATGTTTTCTATTTGTATATTTCCATGTTTTCTAATACATTTAGTCCCATTCCTTTGTGCTGTATATGTAGCAGTTTAACGGTTGTTTTTATATGTCCTGTCGTACATTTGTTGTTAAATACATGGTTTGCAAAATTTGATTCTGGAGTTGAGATTCTGGGTACGAAAATCAAATTAAACTCCAGGATCAAATTTTTCAATTTAGGACTCTAAGTTTGACAAAGAAATAAGAAATAGAGTAGGAAAAAACGGAGCCTTGCGGTACCCCTGAATTAATCTTGAACTCTTCGGATGAAATCCCACCTATAACAACTCCTATAGTCCAATTCCTGAGAAAACTCGATATAAATCTGTACAATTTATTGCCGACACCAAAAGCAACTAATTTTGACGAAAGTGCATCATGCCACACTCTATTAAAAGCTACTACCTTAGTTTCTCCGAGATGATGTATGGAGTTGCACCACTTTTCCGCCAGGAAAGCGAGCAAATCATCCGTAGAGCGCCCCCTAGGGAAACCATGCTCTCGGTCGCTAAGCAAGCCATTGGACTCCATGTACCTCACAAGATGAAAATCCCATTACTGCAGAACAAATTAGGGTTGTTAGCCTCATCCATTTTAGGGATTGACTTTACATTAGCAACCTTTCAACACTTTGGAAATTCATTGGCATGACACAACTTGCTGGAAAGGGTTGTTAACGGACGCACTAGTGTCGAAAAGCACTGCTTCAAGACTTTTGATTGAGCTCAAAATATGGGCAAATATAGCAACCCAAAGGTTTAATGGCTTTATCAACCTGGTTAGTTTGATCATTTTTTAAAAGAGTGGAAACAAAAGAACTAGCATTATCCTTTACTCTTTTAACAAATGACCAAAAGTTCTTGCTTAAAAGTACTTTTAAGAAAAAGTATTAAAATATGCTATTTACACGATGTTCTTTAAAAAATATGTTAACAACGTTATTAAAACTAAACTTATTATGGAAAGTAGTTTTATATGAAGGATTATCGATTATTTGTCTTCTTCCAAAGTCTTTTTCAAAAAGAAATATTTCCATTGATGATGAGTTTGTTATACTTTCCCATTCTAACTACAAGTTACTGTTGTGGAAAAGAAATTTAAAAAAAAACTGTTTTCATCTAACTGAGCGAGCGATTGCTTGCGTATTTTAAGACAAAAGTTATCATGTGAATAAAAATTAAATCTGTATGAAGAACACTACTCGAAAAATAAAAAAGTCACCACCTGACAATGCAATATACAATGCTATAATTTTTTTTGCAGTATTATAGCAAATAAGGAATTGAGTTTACTATTTTTATAGCATATATTTTGTCTTTAAAATTAGTTATAAATTTTTCAAAATAAATAATTTTTTAAACGTAAATAAAAAATAAGACTAAAGAATTCTGTACAGATGCTAGAAATGCACTTGTACCCATACAAAACAAAATAAGTGTATCAGATACATACTTGAGTAAACAAAATATATTTATATTAATGTAAAGCAATTTGTTTATATAGGCGGTAAGTGCAGATATTTTATGGAGGAGGTGGAAGGCAGAGGAATGAAAAGTAAACAAATTCAATGATTTGCATAATGATATATTGAAGAAATGAAGAAACAGTAAAATAATAAACAGTTTTATCTCCCTTCCCTTTGTAGCAGTCAGAGATTGTAAAAGATGTGGTGACCATTCGATGCCACGTAATTTTTGGGAAACGTAAATCAAGCGTACGTGTGATTGTGAAATAATTAGTTATTTCACAATTTATCAATCACTGCATGTGAATGTACATTGGAAATTCTGGTGCAAATCTTTTATTTAACAAGGAATAATTATTTAACAAGAATTCAAACTTGTAGGGAAATTTGTTATAATATTTGTTTAAACAATAAATTATTATATTTAGAGGAATTATTACGAAAATCTAAAAGTTGGCGTATTTAAAATTAAAAGATTAAAATTGATATTACTTACGAAAAATTTGCGCCTCTCAAAAAGACTATAAAAGTAGCACCAAAGATTCAGATGTGCGTATACAAAACTTCCGATTTTATTTTTTATCTACAGGTAATTGGGGAATTCTTTGGCTATTCTGTTTATTAAGGAATTTAAATTTACAGTCATTTATTTCAGAAAACTTAATAATTAAGTCCTGAAAAGTAATTAAACAGTCTTTTATATAACAACCACAATAAGCATTAAGATAACTAGAAAGTTTATCTGAAGATGATTATCACCTTTAACAAAAAGGAAAATTATGTTTTGTATTGAAAATTCTTTAAAAAGTAAAAATTCTCTTAATTTATTTTATAATGTCTTTATACTGGAATTGTATATTTAATGAACTGTTCATTTAGTTCAGTGGTTCATTTGGTCAGTATATTTTAGACCTACACATTTTTTTTTAACAATTCTATCTAAGCTTAAGTTGAATAAGTCATTATCAGTGTTGCCACATTCTTCTTTAATTTCCAGCAAAAAAAAATGCAAATATGTTAAGACTTTAATATTAAACAACAACTAACTAATAATCTTTAACATTATTTTTTTTTTAAACTTTGATTTTGATTCCAAAAATATTTAGTGAAATAGTTTCTTTTTTGCACTTTCATTTTAACCAGAAATAATTAATTGAACAAGATAACATAAAAAGGGATAATAAAATAAAAGCATAAACAACACCACACACTGGGGATTTCGTGAAAAAAAATCAAATTGTCAACATACTATTCATGCAATATGCAATGATATTTTGAAATTTTAGACTAAATGATACAATCAAATCAAAAAGAATTACTCCGATCTGACTGCTAGTTTTTTTTATAGCCATCTCAAGCTCAGTACTTGTATGTTTTACTGAACCAACTTAATTTAAACCTAAGAATTTCAAAACGAATATTATTTTATTATGTGAGCTAACATTTTTCTTTTTATTTTTATTTAAAGTAGGATATTTCAGTATACTAAAATTGAAAAAATAAACTCTGCATAGACTTAAGTTTTTTTTGTTTTTTTATTTTTATGAACATAAAAAAACTTCCTTTTTTCATTTCATTTCATTTTCATTTGAAGATCAATTTATTGTAATACAAAGCCCACAAGGCCAAATATATATTAAATAGATTAAAATATATTCATTAGCTATGCTGACAAATTGCTTAATTAAAATTTAAAAATAACAATTAAACAACGAAAAAATTAAACAAATAAATAATTAAATAATTAATTAATTAAATAATTAATTAATCAATTTAATTAATTAATTTAATTAATTAAGTGGTTCCCCAAACAACAAACTGCACATATTTTAGAAATTTAAATTTTCATGTCCTGCTAGAGATTTAAATAATTCAACAAACATTTTTTCTCCAAACATTTGGACCTACAATTTTAGCTTTACTTTTTTGCAGTTGGAAATCACCGCTAATATATTGCCCATATCTCTTTTTAAATTTTTAATAAATTTCAAGTGCCACCAGGCGCCACCTATTAATTTGTTGCATTACACAGCACAACATTTTTCAGCTGATTGATTCGCAACTCAATTCTAATAAGGCCCTTTTGTTTAACATAACTCAAGAACCACTAGTCGGATTTTACTTAAACAAATTTAAAAAAATCGAGAATTATAATTACTTTCATCTGTTTATATAACGTCTGTTTAAGCAACAGTTTCAAAGTTATAAATAAATGTATGAAGAAAAAAAAATATTTTTTGCTTAAAAAGTTAATTTTTTTTTTTAATTCATAAAAAATTCAAAACGGTAAAAAAAGTGTCAAATCCTATCACTTTCACTTAAATACGTCATGAAGATTCCTTACGAATCTTGCATTGATTTCCAAAATCAGGGGTCTAGATGAAAACATAATAAAGAGGTTTTCAATAATTCTCGAAACTATAACAATTGCCGAGGTGTAGATCCAAAACAATTTGGTGATTTTTGCTTGGAGACGGCAAAAAAGTTTGTTGCACTGTACGAGTGGAACAATATCCCCCACCTACACTTCACGAAATTCTGACTCATGGCAAGGATATAATTGAAAAGTGTATTTTTCCTGTTGGCCTACTATCCGAAGAGGCTCAGGAATGTCGTAACAAAGATTATAAAAAATATCGCCTTAGACACTCCAGAAAATGCAGTCGAATTGCCACGAACGAAGAAGATATTACGCACCGAATGATGGTAACATCAGATTCCATGTTTTCACATTTGACGCCTTCATTTAGCCAGAGAAAGCATAGTGTTATAAGCGACGATGTTAAGGCTCTTTTAGAATAATAAATTAAAAATAGATTTAAAATAAATAATATATTAAAAATTTAAAAAAAATAATATAAATTTTTTTGTTAGTTATGTAAAAAACATTGTAAGTAACGATCTACATTTCTTTAACTTTCTTTATTTTGACTATTTTTGTGTATTACTATATAAATAAAACTAAATTTGTGATGAAATCGCTTCATTTTTCGACAAATAAATTTTTTTCCTCACCTCCATATAAAAATCCCCAGAGTGCGCCATACTATGCCACTTGGCACAGAACTAACACACACTGTAAGTCAAGTAGAAAGATACATGAAATATAACTGAACTAATCTAAGGATCTGATTTGAACTAAAGATCAAAATTGACCATATTGAGCTTAAGTCAGATATAGGTGTGTTGATAAGCTCATTTAGTTCAGTTGAGTGTCTAATGCTATTGAACTGAGTTGGTGATGAACTAACTACATAACTCGCTAAAGATAGTGAATCATTTAAGCGAATTATATTTAACAAAAATCTTTTACGATTTTTCTATTAATAATTATAATACTTAATAAATACTTAATAAAAAACCCGAAATTATTAATATTAAATGTAATTATTTTTGTGGCATACGAAAATTTATCACGTTGAACATGTTAAGACACGTTGAATATGTTAAGACAACATAACGATTAGTCTGTATGTATTTATAAAAAAAATAGTTTACTGATAAATATCATGTTAGTTAAAGCAAAGCCTAAACAAACAAAAACAGCAAAATTACAGACTTATAATTTATAAAAATCGGAAGACTAAGACACTTAGATTAATAAAAGCCTCATGGTTAAAAGGTGAAAACTATCTATTAATGAAATATAAAAAAATCAATACTAACCGTTATACTCTAAATAGTTTTTAGAAAGAGGTAGAAGCTTGAGTTGAAAATGAGTTATTAAACTTATACTTATGTAAATTTGCTTAAATAAACATTTCAGATTCATATTAAAGTTGTGTTCAAGTTATCGTAAACTATAGCGTCATAATTTTATCTATATATATAAAAATGAAATGGTCCACGTATGTAATGAGTTAGCGTGAGAACGGCTGGAGCGATTTGGCTGATTTTTGGTTTATTCGATTCGAAATTTTCAGGAGGTGGTTTGTATGAAACAAAAATTATAAAATTTTCCGGAAAACTTAGAAAATTCATTTATTAATTTTCTTCTGTTGTTGTTGTAAACACAAATAAGTTATTCACGACTCGACATGTTCATTCGAATAGGTTTGATGGAGCTATGTGGTTGTTTGTATGCTAATGAGTTTGCATACGTGCAAACACACTTATGCAGAAAAAACAAAAAAAAAAGAAACTAAAAAACCAAATAAAGAGAGGCAACATCTTCAACTTCGGCCAAACCGAAAATTGTTCTAACATGTCAACAGTTAAGTATGTATTTTTTTGTTTGAACATTTTTTTAATTCATTACTATACATAGCTGCCAGATTTTTAGAGATAATACCGTCACAATTTTGGGGAAAAAATCTTACTTCAATTAAAATTCGCAATAAAATCAAATGTACATATGTATATAAATAGATTGCATGTTTTTCAATAAAGTTCAAATTCTTTGGTGAATTTGTTTTCAATTTAGTAAAATATGCATTTTAAGTTTCATTTTTAAAATTTTTTTCCTTAAAGTGTATAAATTTATACCAAAAAAGATATAATCACATATATAAAAAATTGACTTGCATAAACATCAGCAAGGTTTTCTTATGTTACAGAATTTACCAGGATAGCCCAACGAACATGATACGTTTTCAGTAACTAGACTTTATTTCGAAGTAATTTTTCTTCGCATGGAAAAATTTGAAGAGGAACTCGAAGAACTAAAGTTTTTAACACATTTTTAAGAAAAAGTAATAATTTTTTTATACATGTTCTTATTTTCACTTTTCAATATACTACGTATTAAATCATGTTAGTGAAAACATATGTAAATAAATCGTTTTCACTTCTCAATTTTTTTACTTAGCCTAAGTTTAAACTTTATATAATTTCTAAACAGTGCTCAGTGATTTAATTTAGACGTGTTGGATAATACTAAAAGTGAAAATTTGAATATTTATTCTACATACGTATGTATGTATGCACCTTATTTGTGCTTTAAAATTTTTCGTGCGATTTTATACACATAATTTTAAAATTAATAGTTTTTATAAGAAAAGAAAAACCTTGATATATTGGATAGTGAGGGCCTAAAAATATTAAGTCACCGACAATTACACTTTACTTTGAAGTTAAAAAATAATTTTCTACTCGATGCAATTTTAACGATACATACATATGTGTGTCGCTTATATACTGAAAAATCCAATATCAAAATTATTTTGTTCTAAAATTTAATTGCTAAAGTAAAAAATAAAAGCTAAACTTTGAACGATTTTGTTAGCAGTCAACATTTCTTAAAACTTGAATGATTATGTACGTCTAGGTTTATCTATCTATTCTTATATATTGTTAGACATTGACAGTGCAAAAAGCCGACTGAATCTGCAACAGGCCAGATTTCCTTTCCAATGGGCTCTTGCCAATTCACAACGTCTAAAGACGAACTAATTGCAAAACTGTTCACATACATTGCTCAAAATTATAGCGATTAACTTTGGTTAAGTGAAAGAGCCATTTTGGCTGCAAAAACATATACGTTGATTAAATAAATTCAAAAATCCTAAGCTTAATTAATGGCGAACGGTATTTGTATAAATCGATTGGTTCCATTACCGATCCCGAAAATATTGTTAATTACCCCGTAGAGTTCCTGAATTCATTAAACTTACAGAGAATGCCACCACATAACCTCCAGCTTAACGTTGGAGCGGTAATAGTCGTGTTACGTAACCTGAATAAGCCAATACTATGCAATGGTACTAGAATGGTTATTAAAACGCTGATGGCAAAAACTTAGCAATAATAATTATAGGAAAGTTTATAGGTAAAAAGCTGCTTACTCAAGTGATTTACCATTTAAGTTTAAATGTATCCAATTTCCCGTTCGCCTTGCATTCGCAATGATGATTAATATATCCCAGGGATAATCCGAATGTTTTTTCCATGACCAATTGTATGCTGCATGCTCAAGAGTTGGGACACCATCAGCACTGTTTATTTTCTCTTCCAACAGAAAAACAAAAAACATTGTTTACTATCAAGCTTTAAATTGACTACATATGTATATGCTTACTTTTTTTGTTTGTTTATTTTTTTATGAATTACCTTAAGAACTATTGAAACAATAAATTAAAAAAAAATTTGTGTCGTTTCTTCCTTGTACTGAAAATTTTTTTCTAACTCCATATGAAATATTAAACATTAGCAAATAGTTTCCGAGCGAAGCCGGGTCGTACAGCTAGTTTTAAATAGATTATTTCTCTAAAGTTGACAGCTTTTAGGCTTGGATGCCTGTTGTTCAAATATACCTTAATGCCTAAATTAGTTATAATAAAATTTGGACCATAAAAGTCCTATTAGGATAGTTCATCAAAACTAAAATCAAGCACACTCGCAGGAGTTAATTAGAAATTTTTTTTATAAGTAGAAGTCAACATAGTATTACTTTCCTTTCTTTTTAGTAAACGTTTTGTTATATTGACTTGAGCAAAATAATAACACAGCACTTTAGAGTTTTAAATTAAATTAAACGATTTATTCACTTTCAATACACATAAAATAAACACGATGGTTACTTTAGCACTATAATGCCTAAATGATGATTACTATTTTGTTGTATATTCTTAACGATGTTTCAAACTGAATTCTTCTTCTTTGCCCAGCACCTCTCTTGTAGCTGTTTTAAGCAGTTCTCGTATATACAACCGTATTGTAATTTAACATCACCTTATTTTGTTGTTCAGTTTAGGCACATCTTGGATGTGTATTTTTTTGTTCTGTGTTAGTTGCTTTTGTTTTCTGTTCTTTATCCTGTTTGGTAGAACTTCTTATCAACATGCTGTTAGTGCCAGCTATTATTATTTTGGCATTCTTTCCACATAAGAAAAATCTGAATGATTTATCTCGTCAGCAAATAACAATTGCTAGTGAAATGGTAGTATTGTGCAAAACGCTAACAGAAAATTTTTCATAGTAGTTAAGTATAAGTTTTTTAGTAGTGGTACTAACATAGTTATGGCGTGTTTATTATTACAAGTAAAAGAGCAAAAGGAGTGCATAAAATAGACCCAATTGAGTTTTTATACCAGAAAGTGAACAGAAGAAATGTTTTTAAATTTTAATTTTGCCTTAATATAATAGTAAGGATGTGTGCTAACACGTTTTTCTTTGTATATGTTAATGTGTGTCAATGTATGCGATCAAGTATGTGCATTCGTGAATAATAGTTGTGTAAATTACTACAATAATACGAGTATTGTTTAGTTGTGTATTTGTTTTGTACTGATTTTTTATTTTTAAAACGGAAACCTATTTGTCAGTTATTTTCATAGTTACATTCGGTTGATGATGTCTTTTAATGTGAGTTTTCAACTTCCGATATAGTCGTCACACGAACATAAAAAACAACACAATTCAAAATAACACAATGTGATACAAGCAAAAACTAAAAAAAAAATCTAAAACACAACCGGACTAGTGTCAAGAAGTTGAAGTGTTAAATAGAAAACTTTAATAAAAAACAAAAACTATTAAAAAAATGTTAATAAAAAATGTCCAGAAAATAAAAAAAATATATGTATATATATATATTTTCTTAAGCATAATTTTGGTGGAGTTATAAGTGCCACATGTTGTAGTTGTGTTGTAAAATAGCGCATTTAGAAAATGATGTTGTTTAAAAGCTTTAGATTTACGAATTAAGAATGTATAATTTAATCTAAAAAGACAAGATTTTTGGATTTTAATCTAGTTTGTGCACATGAAAAGTCTCATTATGTTCCGAATTTCATTATTATTTAATTTTTATATTATTTATATTTTTTGTAGTTGTTATTATTTCACAAAGCGCTTTGTTCTCTCATATATCTAGGCTGACCTATATATATAGTGGCAGCTACCCTGAAATTTTAAGTCACATACAGAACAACTGGAAATTTTATATAAAAATATAATACAGCACAGACAGGTCTTAACATTGTTGTTATTATCTTCTCCTAAAATCATAATCTCACAATTCATTACGTTGAATTTCAACGAAATACCCTGAAAGTTAATCTTTTTATACATTTTGTATTTTGATTTCGTTTTCAGGTGCTGTGATAGTTTTATTATCTCACTAGTTATCTTTTATGCTGACTCAAATTTTACTCCATTGTTAATGTTTTACAGATCATTCATATGGCTGTATTAAATAAAAGCAATGACTTATAGTAGATCTTATAATTATACTTGTATCATTGAATTTTTTTTTTATTTCCTTTCTTTAAGCTTGAAATGGATCCTATGTTACACCCTGAAAATTTGTCTGATATTAAGAGAGGCTTCATGGGTAACCTCTGCGACCTCTGTGTTTTTGCTGTTAGAAACTAATTATCGGACCGCTCTTTCAGGGTTCGTATTGGAGACATCGTCTCTCATGATAGTTCGAGTTTTGCGGGAGTGCGACAGGGATCATTGCTGGGACCGGTTTTATACAATGTCTTCATGTCAGATATGCCTCCCCCCACAGGGAGATTTCTAGTTGATGTATGCTGATGACATACTTATTGCTTCTTCAGGAGCTACGACAAGGACTGTTAATGACCGAGTCAATCAATACTTGACAACACTAACGGGCTACTTGAAAAGGTGGGGCCTCATCCTAAATATTCATAAGACTGTCGCTATGATGTTTAAAGGAAGGCGTAAATATTTATACCCGAATTGCAGATCTTTTAGACCGTGCTTGAGCATTGGCGCAGACACTATTAGGACATCAAATATGCTAAAGTACTTGGCGTCACCTTTCATGAAGGCTTTGAGTCGTATTGGCACATCGACAATGTGCTTGAGAGCACCAAGAGGGCCTATTGCGCATATCAAGGCTTGCTAAGGCGCAGAAGGGGACTTGATAAAAAAGTACGCCTTTAGGTGTACCGCCAGATCGTACGTCCTCTTATCTCCTTTGCTTTTCCGGCTTGGTTTGGAATTTCTTCTGCCCAGATGGAGAAGCTTAGGAGATGGGAGAGACGGATCTTAGTTGCGTGCCTTGGGTTAAGACCATATATAGGGCGCAACGGAGAGTTCCGTAGGCCCTCTTGTAGCTCTATATATCGCGTAATTAAGTTTTAACGGCTAGATGCTTTTATGGTCGGAAGGGCTCTTAAGTTTCTGGAAGGTGCACATTCTGTGGAAAACGCCTTAGTAAGAGATTGTTTTTCAAGGTTTTTAAGTCTGGAGGCCATTCAAATAGTAAAGTATCTTTCTCCGGTGGACTTGTTGACCCTAGGTGGAACTGGACTTCTTTATGAGGGTGCAGACCTTCTATTTTATCGTAGAAGAGTTAATACTTTGAATATTGTTGATACTGTTTACAACACTGCTCAATAACTAATTTTATTTTTAACTAGCTGTACACCCGGCTTCGCTTGGAAACTATTTGCTAATGTTTAATATTTCATATGGAGTTAGAAAAAAATTTTCAGTATAAAGAATGACAGAACGACACAAATTTTTTTCAATTTATTGTTTCAATAGTTCTTAAGGTGATTCATTAAAAAATAAACAAACAAAAAAGGTAAGCATATAATTTATTTATATGCTTAGTCTGTTGCCTAACATGTCAAAACTATTTGAAAAACTAATAGCAAAAAACTAATTCAGATTCTGAATAAGAAAGAGTGCATCCCAAATCATCAGTTTGGATTCAGAAAAAAACATAGTACAATTGAACAGGTGCACAGAAAATGTAATAAAATAAACATTTGAGGAAAAAAAATACTGTTCTGTCCTATTCATTGACGTCTCTCAGGCCTTTGATAAGGTATGGCACGAAGGGCTGAAGTACAAGATGGGACAGAATTTGTCTATAAACCTTAGCAACTTTTTGGACAACTATTTGACCGGTCGAAAGTTTGTCGTACGACAGGGGGATTTTATGAGTTCGCCTCAGCCAATTGGAGCAGGGGTTTCCCAGGGAAGTATTCTTGGACCGCTCCTCTATCTTATTTTTACATCTGACATGCCAACCGATGGTAGAATCTATACTTCTACATTTGTTGACGATACGGCTTTTCTCAGCATACACAAATGCCCTCAACGGGCATCACAGAACCTTTAGACTCATGTGTTTAAGTTGGAAAAATGGTTAAAGAAATGGAGAATAGCAGTCAATAAGCAAAAGCGTGTTCATATAACATTTACCTTGTATAGGCAAACATGCGCACCAATTACAATTAACGGTCAAATCATATCTCAAAACTCGAGGGTTAAATATTTCGGCATTCACCTGGACAGGCGTTTAACTTGGAAAAACCATATAGATGCTAAACTGACTCAATTAAGACTAAAGACAGCTCAAGTACATTGGCTGATTGCAAGAAACTCTACACTGAGCTTGGACTGCAAACTTCAAACATATAAGACTATTTTGAAACCACTTTGATGCTATGGTATTCAATTATGGGGCACTGCCACAGTGACAACTGTAGAAAGAATACAGAGGAGACAAAATAAAATCCTTCGAATGATCACAGCCGCCCCATGGTATATCAAAAATTCCAATATTCATAAGGACCTCCACGTTCCCTTGGTAAGACAAGAGATTGTTAAACATGCACTAACTTATAGAAACAAGTTCGGATATCATCCAAACCTCCTAGCCCGCAACATTCTTAACGAAAGTGGCTACATTCGATTGAAGAGGAGAGACACCTTGGCCCTTGGTTGCATTTTAATAAGATGCCTATAATTTAATCAAAGAAATTATCTTCGTGAAATATATATTTTGTCCAGCAGTGGCTGTACTTATTTAGAAAATTCTAGTTTTAAGATCTGAATACTTATTGTTAGTTTGAAATATTTTTGAAGATACAATAAAAAAGAAAAAAGTTAAAAAAAAACATAATTTATTTTAAAGCTTGATAGGGAGCAATACTTTTTGTATTGTGCTGACAGTGTCCCAACTCTTGAGCATGCAACATACAATTGCTCGTGGGAAAACATTGGGATTCTAGGTTTAACCCACACACTTTTAGCGATTGTCCTTGGGATATGTTAATCATCATTGCAAATGCAAGGCGAACGGGAAATTGGATATGTTTAAACTTAAATGGTAAATCACTTGCTCTTCACCTACAGACTTTCCTGTAATTATTATTGCTAAGTTATTGCCATCAGCGTTTTTATAACCAATCTAGTACTATCGCACAGTATTGGCTGCTTTAATCGCTCCAACGTTAAGCTGGAAGTTATGTGGTGGCATTCCCGGTAATATTTTCGGTATCGGTAATGGAAC
The DNA here is from genome assembly GCA_030448955.1 of Trichopoda pennipes. NCBI lineage: Eukaryota > Metazoa > Arthropoda > Insecta > Diptera > Tachinidae > Trichopoda > Trichopoda pennipes. The sequence continues at coordinate 21,846 of JASKUP010000270.1, forward strand.
CAATGGGCTCTTTCACTTAACTAAATTTAATAGCTATAATTTTGAGCAATGTATGTGAAAAGTTTTGCAATTACTTCGTCTTTAGACGTTGTAAATTGGCAAGAGCCCATTGGAAAGGAAATCTGGCCTGTTGTAGATTTAGTCGGTTTTTTCCTAGATAAACCTAGACGTAGATAATCATTCAAATTTTAAGAAATGTTGACTGCTAACAAAATCGTTCGAAGTTTAGCTTTTATTTTTTACTTTAGCAATAAGATTTTAGAACCAAAGAATTTTGATATTGGATTTTTTAAGTATATAAGCGATATACATATGTATGTATTGTTAGAAAATGATTTTTTAACTTCAAAGTGAAGTGTAATTGTCGGTGAAATAATATTTTTAAGCCCTCACTATCCAATATATCAAGGTGAATCAAATCGCACGAAAAATTTTAAAGAACGGATAATGTGCATACATACATATGTTCACATGTATGTAGAATATATATTCAAATTTTCAGTTTTAATATTATCCAATACGTCTAAATTAAATCACTGAGCACTGTTTAAAATTTTATAAAGTTTCAACGTATGCTAATTAAACAAATTGAGAAGTAAAAATGATTTATTTATGTTTTCACTAACATGATTTAATACGTAGTATATTGAAAAGTAAAAATAAAAACATGTATAAAAAAAAATTAATACTTTTTCTTAAAAACTCATGTAAAGTGTTAAAAACTTTAGTTCTTCGAGTTCCTCTTTAAATTTTCTCATGCGAAGAAAAATTACTTCGAAATAAAATAAAGAAAATTATTGAAAACGTATAATGTTCGTTGGGCTTTCCTGTATATGTGCATATGTAAGTTAATTTTTTATATAATTATATTTTTATGGCTTAAATTTATACACTTTTAGGACAAAAATTTTGAAAATGAAACTTAAAATGCATATTTTACTAAATTGAAAACAAATTCCCCAAAGAATTTGAACTTTATTGAAAAACCTGCAATATATTTACATACATATGTATGTGCATGTGATTTTATTGCGAATTTTAATTGAAGTAAGATTTTTCCTCCAAAATTGTGACGGCATTAGCTTTAAAAGATCTGGTAGCTATGTATAGTAATGAATTAAAAATATCTTCAAATATGAAAATACATTTGTGACTGGTGGCATGTTAGAACAATGTTTGGTTTCGCCGAAGTTGAAGATGTTACCTCTCTTTATTTGGTCTTTTATTTTCCTTTTTGTTTTGTGTTGCATAAGTGTGTTTGCACGCATGCAAACTCATTAGCATACAAACAACCACATAACTTCATCAAACTAGTTCGAACAAACATGTCGAGTCGTGAATAACTTATTTGTGTTTACAACAACAACAGAAGAAAATTAATAAATGAATTTTCTAAGTTTTCCGGAAAATTTTATAATATTTTTTTCATACAAACAATCTGCTGAAAATTTCGAATCGAATAAAACAAAAATCAGCCAAATCGCTCCAGCCGTTCTCACGCCAACTCATTACATACGTGGACCATTTCATTTTTATATATATAGAAGATTATTTGTTCTGTTTTGTGTTCTTTCGTTTTGTTTTTTAGTTCGTAGTTAGTTTTAAGTTTAACATCCTTTTTCTTTAAATTAGTGCCCTCCCTTTATTCCGTTTTTGAGGTATTTCTTTATGTCCAAACTAGCTTTGGACACACATTTATACCATCTGGCAGCACCACAACTTAGTACTGGCAAGAAAATGAAAAGGGAAATTTATTCCGTAAAAAAGAAAAATGGCAGAATAAGTTTCCATTTTTATTCAGTTAGTTTTCGAATCTTCTAGAGTAACGTGGTTTGGAGAATAAGAAACATACGTAACTTAAATTTACCTAAAAGAAAATACTTACAAAAAATTGACCTATACTAAAGGTTTAAAATTACTTACCTGAATTACTTACCTTACAACTTAAATTAATTAACCTGAAAACTTTACGTAAATGTAAACCCAATTAATTATAAATCCATTAATCAATTATACCTATAACCCAAAAATAAAGAAGAAATTTATATCTAAACCTGCTGGTCATTTAATCATCGAGGAAAAAGGTGAGAATTAAGGTTTCCATATATTCCACAAGGAAAAGAAATTAATCACAATTATTTTTCCAACTTCCCCAATTCTAATTGCTCTAACCGAGCAATTGAAAATAAAGAAATCTCCCTTACAGATTGGCCCCAGCTGGAAGTGAAATTCCCAACTCTGCCTAATCTAGAGCGCGGCCATAATTATTACTACAATAAAGTAACGTATTCACTTTATAATCGTTTTTATTCTTTTAATTTTTCTAAAGCGCTGTATAAACAAATGTACAAAATTTATTATTTGATGGAGAGATGTAGTTCTTGGAAAATACTTTAGTATGTAAGAAATTTTTTTTTAGTATATTGTTAGTTTAAGTCACTGTTTTTATAAGAATTTTGTGGAAAATAAATGAATTGAATTGAATTGTAATAGTTAGTCAGCAGCTAAAGGAATTATTTAAAATATAGGCATATTTAGTACCAGAAGCTTACATTAGCGTATCCCTGTCAAACGAATTCACCCGAGACCTAGACTTTGCGCGACAATACTAGATTGATTTTAAATGAATTCCGATTAGTTAGAGTTCCATGTTTGATTATTACGTTCTATTTATTTTTGATTTAAATCTTGTTCTTCTTTCTTTCAATGAGCCTAGTTTGACTATTTGGTTGTTTATTTACATTACATTACACATTTCCACGACAAAACTTAGGAGGTGTCATGCAATGTTCCACTAACATTATGATCTATAAGGTTAAACTACTACTTCAGCAAACTGTACCTAACATTCTGTATTTTAACATCAGGCAACAAACAATCACATGGTGGACAAAATGAGCAAATACTTTACAATACTTGTAATAAAAACGTTTGTATGCGGGTAACAACAGAAATCGTAACTACAGATTAAGGAAATTGTAGCCAGCTAACAATATATTACAACAGTAGTGGTAGCATGCATTAGAACTCGCTTTGTTAGTGGAAAAATCTTTTTATTAAATATTTAAAATAAAAAAATAGATTAGCAACTCAAGGTTTCTAAATTAAAGCTAAAATTTGAAATATACAGAAAGCACAGTTTTAAACTACGCAGAACAGAGTTATAGAAGATATCGGGCCAATGAAAACTAGAGACTATTTGCCACAAACCTAACCTAAGCTTGCGTTATAAAGTGACTGGATTATCTTATGGGCTGCATTTCATATCTTGCATAAGTTCTAGCTTTGTAATTCAACTTTTAGTTTACATTCGCATCAAACTTTAGTTGCCACATTTTTTATATTTAAAAAGTCAGCGACCAACATTTACTTTAAACATAAAAAAACTTTTGTAATTATGCATTTTTGTGGTACTCTTATGTAAATATTCATTTTTGTTATTCGTAACCTTATTGTCTACTAAGCTTTCATAACTCCTACCTCTGGAACGATGGAATCGTAACACACAAAAGTTGTTTCCGTTAAAGCAGTAAATATTCAAAAAACTAAAGCTTTACATTAAAGGATGACCTTTTAGTCTCCTATGTGGCCTAGTTTTTATACCACAACTAACAAACACTAGTACAAAGAATCAAAAATATAAAATTTGTTACTTCAATTTAAACGTATTCTGCATCAGCTTTTTTTAACTCTTCTAGCATTTTTAAGTATCACAGGGTATGGCGAAATATTCATAAAAAAATAAGTGTAAACACTAAATTTAAAAATTAAAAAGGTATTTCTATAGATGCCGAGATTTTGACGAATGTAGCCTTAGGTTACGATTTGTGCAGAATGTGCTCTCTATAATAATATAAAATATAACACAGGAGGCTGTTCCTAAATTCGACTATGTTATCTTAACTCTTAAACCGTAAAAGGGGGATATTTTTAATAAATAAAGCAAAACTATAAAATCTTAAATTTAGTGATGTCCTAAAAATATATCCAGTGCACAGATATCAAATTTTTTGTTCACTCTTCTAAATCTTACGATATAACTGATACAGCAAGATTCAAATCTTTAGTTCATATTGGGGCTGGATTTATCTCCTGAAACTGTCTTTAATAGATTAAAACTGAATAGGTGTGAAAGATCGAGAAATTTTTTAAAAATTCTGTTCAAGTAGCTAATATTTTAAGACAAATATTATTTTATCAGTTAGCCAGTTATGTAATAAAACAATGACAAAATAGTGCATGTCTAAAGACTAAGTTAAAAAAAGGCCAAAAGTAACCAGAGAGATAAATTTTATTGGACCAATCTGAGCTAAATTATAGGGTTTACCAACTAGACGAGCTAAATTTTGTTATTGTTATATTTTTAGTTGAATCTTTGTTATATCGTGATTTATAATATAAATAATATAAATTTTAAATTAAAATCATTTCAAAAAAAAGTTTATCAAAAGAATATTATCTTGAAGGTGCCATAGGCTAAGTTTGTGGAAATTTTTAAAATTTTAAACGAGTTCAACTTTTTTTTAAGTTATACTATATTTAAAACCTCCTTTAATCTCTCTACACTTAATCTAAAATTAATCTAAATAGGGTAACATAGATCCTAATGATTTTTATCGACAAATATACTATTTTAAAAAAATATTATTTTAAAAAATTTAGTAGATATTTGGTTAGTGTAGTTAGGCTGTTTGTCAAATAATTTCATAAACTGTTTATATACTTTTTTCTTGGTTTGGCGAATAATGGAGAACTACAATAAAAAATAACAATTAACTGAGCCTAATTAATGAACTACTTATATAAAATAATTAATTATTATTTTATTATCCAACATTTTAAAAGAAAACATATCTTTGTTAAATAAAAAGCTTCAAGAAAATCTGGAAAATAAATTGTTATTCTTATCTTTTGGTTAATTGGTTAATATTTAATATTAATAAAAAATATTTATTCGAAAATTAGGATCTGGCTTTTAACAGAATATGACTAATTAAACAGCTGTTTTGATTTTCTTAATTTTTGTAAACTATATTCTTTAGTTTTAAACCTGCACATTCTCCTTAATTTTTTTTCTTTTCAACAAAGGTAAACAACACTGAAAGAGGTGAAACATTCTTAAATTGTTATTTACAATAACGGAAAATAATTTAACTGCTTGGGACTACAAAATCTCTGTATTAGTTTTTGTGCTGCTGAAACAAAAAGCTTTAAAGATAGGTCCACAGTTAAGCCGGAAAATTAACCCATATTTTAAACAGCAAAATTACACCTTAATGACGCGACATTATGATCGCTTACAGTCAATTATTTTAACACGCATTTATTTATTAATCCATTTATTTTAAGAATATAGTCGTTTGCATTTTTATTTGTCGTGTTTCAGTCACTTAAATTCTTAAAGACATAAATGACATTTTTGTTATTTAGTAACGGCAATGTTCACTTAAGGGTAAAATGATTGTTATTAGACGTAAAGTTACCTATCCATACACATACAGTTTCACACACACTACATTTTGTAAACAAATACAGTTAGGCTTAAAAAGTCTTATCTACAAAGAAAAATTACTTAAAGACGTGCCAGAGGTGCCAACGATACTGCAAAGCGAAAGGCTGTTTATTAAAGACTTAAAGCACATTTTCTTTGCGTAG